>OLKM01000068.1:610567-647987 GCA_900291075.1 Melanogrammus aeglefinus
GTTTAACTCCAGAAAAAAGGCGTCAAACATAATTTTAGGTTTGGATTTGGAGGTTATGGTTGTTTTGCAACCGTCAAAAGGAGCAAGCTTGCACAAAGAAGGTACGTTGCGTTCTACAGCCTGACATTTTTTTCTGTCTTATCCTTAGTTGCCTTGGTAACACTTTACAATAAGGATGCATTAATTAACGTAAGTTAAAGCAGAAATAAGCATCGCCTTAAAGTGAATTAACTGTTAACTAATGGTATAGAAATAATTGACTCATGGTGTTCATGTTTAATAATGGTGTTCATGTTTACTATGATAATGGTGTTGATGTTACATTATTTACTAGGATAACCAACTAACCTTTATAAACGAATTTTACCGTCGTGTTGGACATTTAAGCATCAGCTAAAAAACGAAATAGTACGTCAACATCTGATAGCTCACTTTCTGTTCATTTAGTGCCTCAAAGGAAAAGCCCTACTGTGGTTATATGCGTTCACGGGTGATGGATCCTAGTGCTGTGTGTGTGTGTGTGTGTGTGTGTGTGTGTGTGTGTGTGTGTGTGTGTGTGTGTGTGTGTGTGTGTGTGTGTGTGTGTGTGTGTGTGTGTGTGTGTGTGTGTGTGTGTGTCTCTGTGTGTGTGTGTGTTGTGTGTGTGTGTGTGTGTGTGTGTGTGTGTGTGTGTGTGTGTGTGTGTGTGTGTGTGTGTGTGTGTGTGTGTGTGTGTGTGTGTGTGTGTGTGTGTGTGTGTGTGTGTGTGTGTGTGTGTGTGTGTGTGTGTGTGTGTGTGTGTGTGTGTGTGTGTGTGGGCTGATGGATGTCAGCGCCAGGTGTGTGTGTGTGTCTGCGGTTGGAAGATTGATGCAAACTGGGTTAGCACCGTTAGCTTTGCATTTGCTGGCGCTGTGACATGGCTCCCACATGTGATTAATGACACGGTTTAACATGCTCTTATTATGCTGTGTGCTTACACTGTTTTAATAAGCCATTACCTCCCACAGCTGTCTTTCTACATGTCTTTCTCGTTCTGACGTACAATATCCAAGCATCTGAACCATTTCATGTACACCTCGCCATGTATAGTTTATGTTTTGTCTGCATCTCAGTGCCTATTTGCATAGTTAGGTGAGTGCTGCACATGCAGCTCTCAACTATTGCTCTTGTTAGGTTTTATTCTTTCTTTCTTTCTTTCTTTGTAAATGTCTTTATTATTCTCTACAAACTTTGGGACCTATCTCTCTCCTAAATTTTTTACCTAGAGACTCCATTCAAATTTTAAAATATTCAGAATAGCTTGGAATCGCACGCTTCTTTTCAGATTTTTAAAATATTTTATACTTTTAAGATTTTTACATTTACATTTAGGGCATTTAGCAGACGCTTTTATCCAAAGTGACTTACAATAATTACATTTGTCATAAGAAGTGCAACAATATATCGCTGCCGGTACAGAAAGGATGTTCATAGAACCAAGTGCAAGTACAACAATCGCTAGGCTAACCAATTCACAGTGTTAGATATTGGGAATTGGTTAGCCTAGCTAACCAATAAGATATTCTGCTTTTAAAATATTATCTTTTTTTAACATGGGAGTGACGTTACTTTTAAGCTGTAACGTTACTAAAAGTAACTAATGCCCCTTTTCCACTGCCAAAATAGTCCCGACTCTACTCGGTGCGGTAGTGCAGCCCTACACTACACGGCACGGTACCAGTAAATTTTCGCTTTTCGCACAGAAAGGTCTGAACCTCGCTCATCGACCAAGGGTTGGTTCTTCTTCTCATGTCTTCCATTTTTCTTATCGTTTTGTCGTTGTTGCTCTCGCAGTTGTGTTTTCATACATGACGGGTGAATGTTTAAAGACCCCCGCGCTTCGTCGCACATATGACGTCATTTCATCTAACCAATCAGTGGACAGCACTGTTCATGTGACATTTAGGCCCCCGACTCGTACCGGCTAGACCTACCTCTGAAACAGGTACGAACAGGTACTGAAAACCGTAACGGGTCCCGCCTCCAATCCGCAGTGGAAAAGCTCTCAAATCAGAGTCGTGCAGAGCCGTGTAGTACCGTTGCGAAAACGCGCAGTGGAAAAGGGGCATAAGTAAGTAACGTAACTAAATCAATTTTCAACCGTTTATCTTCGTTCAAACCCTTTAACAAATCTACACACTAGTATATTCCATAATACCTAAACAGAATTTCGATATCATTTAAACTTTTTTCAGAATCACAGTTTTAGTTTCATACTGCTTGGTTTTCAACTGTTTTCATTGAAGACGTCTGCCCATTCTGATACACCTACTTCTTATGAGATCGTAACTCAATCCTTTTTGAACCGTTTACCATCGTTCAAACCATTAAACAAATCTACACACTTCAGTATCTTCAATACTACCCAAACGGAATTTCGATAGCATTTATACTTTTTTCAGAGTCACAGTTTTAGTTTCAAACCGGCATAGTTTTCAGTTGCTTATAATAATTTAGATAACCATAGCAACGCTGGTGAAAATTGCAACTTTCACTTCCTCCCGAACTTATATCGCAACTTTTTGGAAAAGCTCACGCAAAATCAAGCATTTTAGGCTTCAACAATCTCAAAAAAGGCTCGCAAAATCCTGGAGGGACTGATATTTACTCTTCTTTTTTTTTTTCTAAAATATAATCTTTGTTCTTTATTGAGCAGAAAAATATGGCATTCCTTTGGGATTCATTAATTACGGAGCATCAGGACATAATATACATCTGCAGGCTTATCTTTTACTGTGTGCCTGTTTGAGGATGTTTGTGTTGTCTGCTTGGATCAGTTGATGAACCACAAGATGTAACCATAGAACCGCAACAGAAAGTAATGTAACATCCCTATAATCACTTGCGTCAATAACTAATCTAATTCTAGCGCAATTAGATTTGCATGTATGCATGTGACAGTGACCAAGACTTTAAGGCAGAATGCAAGCAATTTGTGCGTATGAGTGTGTGGTCTGTATACAGCATGTATGAGTGTCTTTGTGTGTGCGTGTGTGTGTGTGTCTGTTTACATCATGTGTTTTGAGTGTGTACAGTTTGTGGTCTGTTTGTGTAGTGTGCGTGCGTGCATGTGTTTGTGTGTGCATGTGTGTGTGTATTGTTTACTAGTTAATTAAATCCCATTGTTTCATGTCAGCGGGATATTGGAACATGCCGCTGTTTGATTCCAGAATGTTGTGTGATCTGCTATCTGCTGGAAGGTATCCAAACCCTGCAGAGCACAGTCTCCCGGGGCCGCTGTGAGCCACACTAGTGCCATGATACGCAGTCCTCAGTGGAGACTTACACCTGCACCGTGGGACCCTGTCCTCTGTGGATCCCCACACCTGCACCGTGGGACCCTGTCCTCTGTGGAGCCCCACACCTACACCGTGCGACCCTGTCCTCTGTGGATCCCCACACCTGCACCGTGGGACCCTTTCCTCTGTGGAGACACACAACTGTGTCAGGGGACCCTGTCCACTGTGAAGCCCCACACCTGCACAGTGGTACCCTGTCCTTTGTGGAAATACCTCTGCATGGGACTCAGTGCTCTGTGGAAGTACCTGCATGTCATAAAGTCTCATAAATATAAGGCCTTTTAAGCCCTTTGAGACTGTACCTGTGAATACGGGCTTTACAAATACAATCAAATTGAAATAAATTGAATTCTCTGGAGGCCTAGACCTGCAGCAATACAAGGGATCAAATACATGTTTGTGTGTGTGCGTGCGTGTAAATTACCTTGAGTGTGTGCATCGTGTATGAGTGTGTGTGTAGTCATGGGTTTTATAATATATATATACACCTAAGTCTTCCTTTTCATTCAAGGTCACATACAGTAACATTCCTAACCTCCAACCAAACAACAACAAGCTGGTGGGCGAAGCGCGCCGTCATATATCTCCCCACTCTCGGATATGCCCGATCGGCTTCATATGCATCACGGGGCTTTACTGAATTTAATATTTGTATTTTTGTTTGTTCGGCCGTCAATGTCAACCTCGCTCTCTCTTTTGTGAAATGTCCTCCTCACGCTGTCTCGGCTTTACAGAAATCCAACACGACAAAGAGCATCTGCTTGTTTGTTTTCCTCGTGCGTGACCCATCATTCACAGGAATACACAACCTATTGATCAAAGATGGAACGCTGGGCGCCGTGGCGTGCGTTTGTTCTGTGTTCTCGCCGTCTTCGAGTGGGACAGGAAAACCCGAAGCCGGCATCATTTGTCCGTCATCAGCGTCAACGAGAAACATTCACAGATGGCCTGTTCTAAGTGGGTCATTAAACCCTTACATCGGGAGAACAGATTCAGACGGATCCGAGCATTCGTCTGTGCCTTACGTTAATGAGCAAGGTGCTCGCGAGATACGCGGCAGCCGTAATCCCTTTTTAATACATAGCTGCCGAATATCTCGAACCTTATTCTGAAAATAAAAGGGAAATAAGACATGTCTCCATTGTGCTGCGTCTTTCCCCTTTTTTCTTTTCTGGAGATAAGTTCCGTCTTATATGCCGCTCAATACCCGCACTCGGGCCTTTGTTCTAGCTGTCTGGGGACGCCAGTCGCTAGAGAAGCAGTCGACACCCAAACGAGGAGCTGTCACTCTCTTGTGAAGAGGTTGGAATGATTAACTGCTTCCCCGTGCTGCCGACGCCGTTGTCGGCTTCTAAGGTTAACGCTGGGAGCGTTGCTAACTGTGTGCACGAGTCTGAGCACACACACACACACACACACACACACACACACACACACACACACACACACACACACACACACACACACACACACACACACACACACACACACACACACACACACACACACACACACACACACACAATTACTAAATGTGAATGCAGAATGTGCAGTTAGACACCTAAAACATGAATAATAAGATGCTGGCTTTTATATGATTTGTAAACAAGTGTACGGTTGTGGTGTTTATTCGGTCTGCATAAAAACAGTGTTTGAGTCTGTTATTATTCCTGTCCAACTATCTCAGTGGGGGAACACACGCCGATAAAGAGTGGAAATGTTTGTGTTATAGCAAGAGAGTGTAAAAGGCTCTCGCTGGACTTCGTGAAGGCAAATTAACAGTGTGTAGAAAAACTGTTCATTCACATTGGAATAGTGGCCACACTCCACCTCGGAGGGCAGACATCAACCCCAGCAGAAAGGTGACATTTGCTTTGTTTCCCCACCACATTCTAATGAGCCTGTTAGCATTCTGTTGTTTGTGCTAATTGGCCTACGTGCTAACTTGAACTACAGCGCCACACTCTTGCTAATTGCCGCCTTCATGAATCAATGTCTCCCGAATTAAAGCGCCATATTTACCAGTTGCCTGGCTCTGGGGACAGCGATGTTGTTTTTTAGAGAGAACAGCGACCAGCACGTCTCATATCACTCCCACACACCCCCAGTATGCGCACTGGGGGCGGATGACCCTGCAACACTCTCTCCTTTGGCGTAACCACGACTGCAGATCAAAGGTGACATCAGCCAGCCAGAGAGAGGGGTCTACCCCGATGCTTCAAAAAGCCTAACTGCCACGTTTCACCGAATCCTCCCACCGGTTGATGTAAGGAAAGAAAAAGAAAAATCAAAGGGACTGGGAAATAGGCAGGGTGCGGAATGAGAGGATGATGAGAGCCTGGGATAATTGAATACGTGAATGGAAATGAAAATCCGAGCGGCTCGTACGGCTAAGGCAAGCGTGAAGTCTGATCATGAGTCACATGCGCTCGCATCTGCTCACATGTCACATCTGCTCGGTGAAAAGTCGCTATTTCTGTTTTAATGAAGAGAAGAGACGATGAGGACAAGTCATGTCAGAATCCCCATCATTAGGCCCGAACCGTCAGGTTTGGAACTTCCCGGCTACGACTGTCAGCGGAAGAAGGGAAATAACAGTTTCTGACATTGGCATTTGTCATTTATTAAAAAAATTACAATATTTAAAATTGAAAGAAAGGGACGACATCACTTAAGACGCAAATAGCAGGGGAAACCACCTCATCTTCATGTCTAAATCAACTGTCTATAATGTTTTAATTTTTTTTTCTTCCATCTAGAGATCTTCACTTATCTGCATCATACTGCAGCATCTATCCTGATTGTTTTACTTTTTTTAGAAGAAGAACAAAATGTCTACTTTAATTTACATCGATATGGCTGCGCTCCATTTCTGCTGCGACCCCCAACATTTGCTGCAACCGGACATTTCCGGTTTGGGATTAATAAAGCACATCTTATGTTCTGATCCTCATCCTCCTCCTCATCATCAATGACCTCATAGTGAGCCAAAAGCAGAAGGAGCAGCAGGCCACATCAACCCTCGACAACAAACAAATGACAGCCGTGAGAGCTGAATCAATGGTCATTACACACCAAGCGTTACAAATAAACATCTACCCACCTGCTCCCTTCGGGGCTGACTAGCTGGAGGGCTCTCTTCCGAGGTCAGTGTTGTCAAGGTCTGCCAGAAATGTATACAGGAGGAGTCCATAATAAATACACAAAATGTGGTTGTTCTCGAATAGCTATTCATTTTTTGTATATACGTGCCCTGCATTGTACGGACGCTCCAACATATGAGTCTCACTGGTTCAATTGTCATTTTAGCTTGCATGTATGTGATGCTATATTGTAAGAGCGGGACTTTCACTTCATAGTTCTGGCACGCACCAAAGCATAAATGGAATCGTGTTGTTGTGATACAGCACGGATGCACCTATAAATCACTCGCCTCCTACACGACTCAAGTCTATCCTGCTCAAATGTTTTGAAAACCTTTTGTCTCGCTTGCGTCCAGATATGACCGTGTGCGTTTTGCTTTACGGGTATATGGCACAGAGTCTGGAACGGAAGAATATGTATTAATGTTTGGTGTGAACACGGAGCCAAATGACATTCATGTGTGGTTTAAATGTTCATCAGACTGCAGCGTCCCATCAAAGAGCTGTCTGCGCGGGGAGGACAGTTCTCCACGCAATCTCTTCATTATTAGCCGTGGAGCCATTATTCACAGCCCCATTGCCAGAGGAAAGACTTTTCCCACGGATAAATATATGCAAACATTTATTACTGAAGGAAATTGGAATTTATAAATCCGAGATGATTGCGGAAACACAATAAATATGCGGCTGTGTTGGCTCACAAAGTAAAGGGGGAAAAGTTATAATTACATTTGCGGTCAATTCCAGGGAACAAAAAAAATATCATGGCGTCATTGACGTTCTCTTTATTTGAACAGTAAAGTTTGGTCTCAATATATATAATGCTTTCTCTGTTCCCTATCCAGGCGGTACACCGATCCCACACAGGACATAGACGGCGCCCTATCGAGGTTACGTCACACCATCAACCAGCTGGAACAGAGAAGATTGCGTACACACCGCTTGTAGCAGATGGATAAACAACATAACTTTGCAATCTTTAATCGTCAGTGGAGATCTGACATACATCAAAGGAAGGCCGACATTACCGGTCAAATTAGCCGCCATGTTTTTGAGCTATTTGATGCAATCACAAAATCCCCAATTTGCCAGTTAAATTGGTTGAAATGCTTTGCAGTTTTTGCCAACCAGTACGTCATTAAACAGATGTCACATGATCACCTGCACAACATTCAATCCATGCGATGGAAGGATTGCTATTCAGGCAATAGACAGGTCCCTGGGGCATTGAGTCGGATCACCCTGGGGCCCATATCATCCCACCTCTGGATTCTGGGCTGGCTTTCACTGCGACGGACCTGAGTTAAACGTGTATGTTCACAGAGGATGTTCCTCATCAGAGGATGAGGTGTCATACCCTCAACATATGCATACACCCTCTCCCACACATGCATACAAATCTCCAGAGATTAAGTGCTTTGGGTAACTTTAAAAAGCGTTATGTAAATGTGATCCATTATTAATATTATCATCACATTTCTGGCAAGTGGACTTTTAACATGAAAATAATATATATACATATATATTTGAAAGCAGAGAGATGTTTAAGCTTCCGCGGTAAACTTTAATACCAAGGCTTATTCAGTTCAACTGTCGCTTAAGGCTTTCAGTAGTCAGAGGCAAATGGAGTAGTCAACAGTGCATCTATGTGCATAAATATATTCATCTGCCCATCTATTTTTTATAACATAAAAACAATGTTATGTTGCCGGTAGCAGCTCTCCTCAGCTACACTTGAGTTTATGATTTTCCACTTAATCCTTAAAATACAAACACGCACCTTGACGGTAGCTTATTGATCCACACCATCACTCGGAACAAAACTGTGTTTTCCTTTATGATACTAAGGAGCCCACCGCCTTCAGAGGGAGGGCGACAGACGCAGGAGGAGAAGTTGATTGGTCCCCCGCTTTAGCCTTTAAAGCGGGGGTTGTCTACCTGTCAGAGTACACCTCTGCGACTCGCCTTCTGCACTCTAATTGCCACACGGATCTGTCTTGTCGGCTGTGAACCCCCAACCCCCCCAGTTCTCCAGGGCGACCCCTTGGAAAACCCCAAGCACCAACCCTAGACTTCTCATCACCACCACCACCACCACCACAAGTCCTGAGAGAGTATGCATACAAGCCGTTGTTTATCTTCTCATCAAGGCATCACCTTCACCAGCTCTATCACCACCACCATCATCAAGGCCACACCACAACCTCCACCATCACCACCACCACCACCATCATGGCCAACAACATCACCACCACCACCACCTCTATGACCACCACCACCACCACCATCATACCACCATCACCTACGTCACCATCCCCACCACCACCGGTTAGCTCATATTTAAGTTGATACGGTGCTTGTCATTGTCAACTTGTCATTTTCTCAATGTTTCTCTGCATATCCATTGTATTGATTATGCATAGTATGAAGCACTTTGTCAAAGTGTTTTGATAAAAACAGTGTTTTTTCAGATTAAACTATACAAATGAAGTTTATTATTAAACAACCCAACTGCTAACCATATTCATAGGCCTGTTTTGCTCCACAGAAATAATAGGGTTGAACTGGACTAGCCAATAAAATGCCAAGCACATTTAAACAGCAAAAAATTGGTTTCTTGATTGATTCATTTTTCAGATATCTTCAAAAATAAAGTACTGAATAGGAATGGAGCCACTGCAAGACGTTAGCGTTTAAAACCAAAGTTCAGCAAGAAAAACTCGATTTCCAGGACCCTTGTCTTTGTCGGGATGTGTGCCCTTCGAGGACAACAAAAAGCGGAAAATTGATTTTGTTTTTGTTTTTGTAAGCTCATTCTACCAAAGCTTAAAAACATTCCAAATAAACCTCTCTCTCTTTCTGTTTCATTCTCCTCAACATAACAGTTTCAGTGATTATATTTTGGCCGAGTTCAAGAAAGTGGGTGGCAATAGCACTGAAATCAATTATAACTCTTTTGTAGGATGATCTACACTTGCACACAACAATCAAATGAAGTCCTTCCAATGCATTAAGGATTTGACGTAGAATTATATGTCACATTAAGCAAGGCTATACTATGAGTGTCATTTTATATTTAAATATTTTACATCAGCTTTGCAATTCCTTGCTAACAGATACATTTGTATATTACTCTACTACAGTAGGCCTTAGTTAGTTACCTCACAATTTTCACTCTCTTTTATGGGACTACAAACAGATCAAGTTAAGAATTATGAAGAGTAGAGTTGTTGTTTGTTTTTTAATTCCATTGGGTTAAGTGGCCATTTGTGTATCCATTCCTTTGGGTCAAAAGACTCCACAAACAGGAAAAGTAACATTCAATGTCATTCAATCTGGAAGCACAGCCTGATGTCATCACTACACTGAAAAACAAAGGAGCGCTGCCCACGTCAACTGTCAAAATGGTAATTATACAAATTGCAATTGTGTGTTAATCACTTGGAGAAAATGACTTACCAAAAAAACAAAACATTCATAAAGAAAAGTCCCACTGGTTATTGTTTTTGCAGTGGCTGCTCAGCTTAAATGCATCCCTCTTACCAGAACACGTTTGATAATCCATTTGTAATCAACGGTATAGAGCAGATACATTCTGGGCCCCGGAGCCATGTTATGGTTTTAAATTCCATAAATTCAGAAGTCTATTCAGGGATGAAAACTCGCTGGGATATGGCTTCCCGGCGTTGTTTAGTGGCTCATTAAACGCTCTCCATCTCAGCCATGTTGTCTGCCTCCATCTCGGGCAAGAACCTAATTTTAGATGCATTTAGTAGTTCCTTATTCAGCCCAGCGTGACTCTTAGACAGCGTCAGAGACAAAGAGTTCTGCCGGAGCCTGAGCTCAGTGTCAGGTACAGAAGGGACTGAATTACCTGTGGTAGCTTACAATGGTTTATAATGAAGGCTGATGTAGACACTGTAGGCGGTTGCATCATGGCTGTCTATGAGCTAGAGATATATAATGGTTGTATTAAAAATAATACTTTTTAAAGGTTTGAAAAAAGGGCTCTGTATAAACCAAAAGACTGTCGGAAGATGAATCACAGTGATGAGGGACTATTAATCACTTAGAGTTTTGTGAATGGTGCACGTTCATGGACATGCACTAGGACAGGGGTTTTCAAACTTTGTGTGTGTGTGGACCACTATTTGTAATGAAGAATTTTCGCGGACCACCTCATAATACCCTTAATAAAATGTCTATATACAGTCTGAATGAAAAAAAATATATATATATTTTATATTTTATTTTGCTTTTCCACGGACCACCTGCAGTACCCTCACGGACCTTTAGTGGTCCGCGGACCACAGTTTGGGAATGCCTGCACTAGGACATATTTAAAACACATATGAATCAGGTGTTGATTTGGTGGTTGGGAAAATGTTCAGGCAGAAAAATGGGGTCAGAGGCTGCCAACAGGTTGTATGGCAGTTGACTCAACCAAGATGGCCTTCTCTTATTGCAATGGTTTGAAGACGCTGCTCCGATAGATACTCAGATCAATGAGTTTGAAGCTCTTTGCTGAGGGTGAAAGAGCTAGCTGGTGGATAGATACAGACAAGAGACAAGAGGCCAGTTATCCTATTTGAGGAAGAATCCATATTATCTACTGGCAGGGCAATGTCGAGATCCAACCTGGCGAAGGCTCTGTGCTTTCGGTTAATGGCAAAATATATTTGAGGAGCAAACTCAATATTTAACAGAATAGCTCCTAGGGCTCTTTGCCTCGCTAAGCCAACTACCAATATTAAAACTAATTACAATACTCAATTATTTAATTGTTATAATATTTACAGTATACTCGGGCTGATTCTGCAATGAATTTCTTAGACTACCGTCTTTCTGCAGTACTTTCAGTATACAACTACATCTCAAGTGCAGTATATTCAGCGTACTACTACACACATATATACTGCAGTTTGTTCAGCATACTGCATCCTTGTCCTGCATGGTGGATTACTAATTTGGTGAAGAAACAATCAAAATGTGAGACAGCACTTTGGAGTGGCTATTAGCCAAGCAGGTCTTAATGGACAATTAATTGGCGGTTTGTTGAAGTACCCGAGTAGTAGTTGGCAACCACATCATTGTAAACGACAGCCACATGACACTGCATCCGACCAAGAGGAATGTCTGAAAGCAAGGGCCAGAAGCCCCTGCCTATATTGATAATATAACTGCTTGTGGCTGGGAAGGTGATACATTGACTGTGTTGTTTGTGTTCACTCCCGAAAAGACAGCCTTGTGCATTGAGGATATTGTCGCCTGAAAAATTACAACAGTCTGCTCCTTTGAGCGAAGGCTTTGAGGCTCACGTTTCCATCCCCTTTTTCCGCAGTCGGCCACCCACAACTGGAATATGCTCTGTTTGTTAGCTAGAACGACAAGGTTTGTTTGTTGTGTTCAAATAATCTGCCCAGATTTGCCAAAATATCCCAATTCCCTTACTTAATTTGGATTTGCGTTAATAAAATTAAAGCGCTGATTGATTCACCGTATGACTCATCAAATCCCCCCCCCCCCCTCGGACCCCCCAGAAGTCCCACTAGGGTGCAAGGCGTCTGTCATTGTGGCTGACGTTCCTGAGTCTTTTGTCACGTTGTACCTGCCACCTGTCTGCTTTTATTCTGCCATCGCGCTCAAAGGAGCAGCAGTATGACATCTAGGCCCAATCAAAATCGTTCCAATATTAGTTTGCAGATTGTTAAGATGTTGGAAGGGGCGTATGACATGGTGTGTGTGTGTGTGTGTGTGTGTGTGTGTGTGTGTGTGTGTGTGTGTGTGTGTGTGTGTGTGTGTGTGTGTGTGTGTGTGTGTGTGTGTGTGTGTGTGTGTGTGTGTGTGTGTGTGAGAGAACAACGAATCCCCACTATGTATGTATCAAAACGCATCAGACCTTAAATGTCAAATTTGACATTTTACATTGCTTGATAAGTCGGACAATGGTACATTGCATACATCCATGAACGCGGTTAGCCTTGCATGATTATGCTTCTTTTTTTTTAAATCAGAATACATCTGTTCCCTCTAAAAGCCACACACATTCTCACTGCATTTGGACCTGCTTTAGCTACAATACAGAATGTACCTCACCTTGGGCATCCTTCTGGTCAGTTAATGTGTGTGTGTGTGTGTGTGTGTGTGTGTGTGTGTGTGTGTGTGTGTGTGTGTGTGTGTGTGTGTGTGTGTGTGTGTGTGTGTGTGTGTGTGTGTGTGTGTGTGTGTGTGTGTGTGTGTGTGTGCTTTCCGCCCTGTCTTTCATCATGGCCAACTCGGTTGTTTGGTCAAGCTTGTTACACAGTGCCGCCCACATGATAGACTATAGACGCGTGTTATTAGCATATGGTTAAGGGTGACTGCATTTCAATCCTGTGTGAACTTCAAATGTCATCTCATTACTAATTATGCTCCAAATTGCAATTCACCCTAGTTAATTACCCTAATTAATATTCAATGGAACAGCGAGGAGACTCCTCCTTGATTTGTTCCGGTTTTAATTGAACACATCACGGCCTCTAATCATGACCATATGATACACATCTCCCTCGCCCAGCGTGCGCCTACATCAGCCTAACTCAGATTCACGCTTTTCCAAAGATAACGGGGACTGAATTTGAATCAGGGAAAAATGCAGAGTGGGGAAAGAAAAATATATTAATGTTGAATATGGGCTTTTTGCCAACAACCAGCATCCAACCATGCTCTGGGCCAAGGCCACTGGGATGAATTTCACCTCATCCATGTGATAATCAGATAGCCACGTGCCGTAAGACTGCGTCTGAATCCGGATCCGAGGTTTTTTGTTGCGTCCGATTATGCGGTGAATGAACCCACGGCATGCTTTTTCCGTCACTGGTTGCGAGAGGAAAAAGGTGGAAAGAAAAAAAAACTGTAAAAAGAAACAAGAAGTAATCCTTGTTGTTATTCTTTCAATTCACCCCATTTCTTCCAGCAGTCACCAAGCCACACATCTGAACGATGATTCTTTGGAGGTCTGTGAACCAGTTTGGATGTGCAAACTCCTCTCCCCCCACACCCCTCTCTCTAACAGATGATATCAGCTGCACAAAGCTGATATCACCTGCTCCTCCGCTGTGAGACTCTGAGTACACAACATCCATTTTGTTTTTTTCCCATTTCCTGCTACTGTCGGTCTCAACATCCCCCCCCTCTCCCTCCCCTCTCCCTCCCCTCTGGCATGCATCCTCTACCACTTTCCTTCACATGCTTCCACGGATCAAATGGATGACCTTTCTTTGTTCCCGCCCGCTCGCTCACCCAGACACAAGACAATCAACATCCACCAACTGTTTTTCCTGTTTTAAAGCGCTCCTCTTCTTCTAGTGGAGTTGGCGGATGAACAACAAGTCAACAATTGACCCACAGCCATCGACAGACAGACCGAAGAAAAGCCACCGATGGTTGGGGCAAGACAACACTTTGAGGGAGGTTGATGTTTTGGATTTGACCACAATAAATCTTATTGCAATTGTGTGCGCTGTAAAATTTGCTTTTTGGTTCCCAGGCTACTCATGTTGTAACAAGAGCACACTGCTCTGTCGATTTGATAGAAAAACACACAGATTAACATTGGGAAAAATCACCATGGTCCTCAAATTTCTCAGGATTAAACTTCTGTTTCATTGTACTTCTCTCCCAGAGGCTCATCGTTTCTGGTAGTAATCGTATCATTTTTATTGTGAGTAGAACCCTGCCAAGGAAGGAATTTCATATCTTCTCTTGTTCCTCATTTAATTAGAAACACTGAAAATGGACTCTAGAACAAGATTGGGAAAAGAGAATGTTTGGCTGAGTGTAACTGCGATGCATTTGAAAGACACAGAACCATCCACTTGGCGATTGCGGCTATTTTCCGGTATCTGTGAGGTTGCATTTCTTTGCCTTTTAATAACCACCGCTGATACGAAAGGTCCTCTCAACACTGCCAAATACAGGCCAAACCAATCTTTAAGTTTAGCCCGATAGGCAATTTGTCTTTCATTCGGAAAGATCAAGATGTTCGACAAAGTAGCCAGTTGGTAAACACAGATAAGTCGTAGAGCCGAGATATCTTCAGAGCAATAAAGAAACCTAATTGCATCTCGTCCACTACCCGGCTGCATCAGAGCCTGCTGGCTGATAGCGTCTGTATATCTACGTTCATTTTTATCTCTGCAGCCCAACGTGATTCGCCTAATTATTATGCTTCCTTACACTCGGAGGATCATACAGAAGGGAGCGCGGCGGCTGCCCAAGGGGGTCAACAGCGGACCCGACGTGCCGGCGTTCGGGACGCACTGAACCCGTCTCGGCCGACGGGGCCGCTCCAGATGACCCCTCTACCTCTCCGAGCGGCGCAACGCACGCACCGCTGTGTTCCGACACGGCGGGGTAGCGCGAAGAAAGGCGGTAGATTAGGTGGGGGGTTTATTGCCTTTCGCAGGGAAGGAGCGCTGAGGCGCTGAGACGCCCCCCGGGGAGGTGCTGCATGGGCGTACCTGTCGCAGACGCCCGCAGCTGGGTCTGAGCGACAGGGCATGCAAATTGTTCCGCCACGTCGTCTCTGACAAGTGGGGTTTATAAGTAGGGCAAGTCTAGCACCTTGGCTAGTTCCTCCGGGAGGAGCTGGATTGTGACAGTCCTGTGCCGAGACAGAGATCTCAGTGAGGCATGACAATATAACCCCCCCCCCCCTCCCCCCACCCCCTCATACACACACAGAAACAACCCCCACTGGCTTTATTAATGGAGCTATGATGGAAGCTTGACTACCAGCAGTGATCCTAGCGTTTCAGCATGGGCCAGGCGCCTGCCAGAGAGAAGAGGGATTCTCTTTGTACCTCTTTTATTCATTCACATACAATCCCCTCCAGGGAACTTCCGCCTATATGTTTTAACTGAAGGCGGGGAGGACTCCTATAATATGCCCCTTCACTTGTCATTCAACCACTCCACACTTCCACGCTGTCGGATTAGGCTTCCAAAAAACGGGAAGCACAATATTAAGATTGTTTCAGAGGCAAGAATGTAATGGGATTCATATGCAATCTTTGTTTGTGGACTGGGTGAGGCCCGGCTTCTGTTGACTTGTCAGACAGCAGCCTATTGAATGAGAAAGGTCTGAGCTGATGCCCTCCCATGGAGGGTGAAGTGTTCTCGCGATGCCCTTTACATCAGCGGAACGCACAGAGCAGCAACACACAACCTCTCCTCAGAATACAATGTTCCTCCGAATGTCAGTCTGAAAGTCTTCCCTCTTATGTATCAAGAGGCCAAGTGGTGGACTTATCTACAGCTCACCTATACAAGTTATTTATGTTTATATATCTCCAAATAGTGGCTGTTTGTAGCACTTGCAGGGAAGGTGCTTTTCTTTTGTCATTGGGTTGATGTGCAATATGTGATTTAAATGTATTTGTACTCTTTTGAAAAGATATACCAGCACCTAAGCCTAACTCTAACCCTACACCCTAGTAATAAATAGTATCATAGATCGACAGAGATGTTCCCCCACCCAGGCTGTCCAATACTTACTAAGTTATATGAGATGACCAAGTCCTTTATTTATCCCAGATAGGACATTTTGGGAATATACTACAGTGCAGAGGTCAGGGACGTTTTCAGCTGGCAAAGCCATAAAACATGTAATAACTTGAAATTGTTCTTAGAGGAAGAGTTTACGTAATCATTCAACCTCTTTAGGGAAGATATTCATCCATTGCAAATTATACGTGACCATTTAGACCGGGAAGATAATTTGACTACCAAAATCGTTTATCATGTTCCCTCTTCCAGCAGTTCATTATCTACTCTGATTGTAGATTATGGTATTATAATAAAAAGATGTTGTTAAATTTGACCTGGAAATCACCCTAATGTGAATGCCTGGGCCAAGTAAATAAGCTTTGTAGAAATAATCCATGATATAGATTGACTGTTTTTTTACCATGGCTTCACTGTGGATTTGTTCCAAAAGGCTCCGACCAGGAATTCAACAAATCCCAAACCACTTTCAATCCGTGAGTGAAATCTGACGCCGGCTCACAATCATTTAGAAAGAAATAAATGTAAAAAAGCTAAAAACCCTAAACTTGAGTATGTATTCAGGGTTATTTATGCAGGTCTAAGTGAACCCAAGAGGCTGGGGGTCAAGCACTAGAGGCCCTGGCTTAAAAATAAGAAAGAATAAAGGCTAGAGTCATAAGTTCCTAACCCCTGGCAAAGGAAATACAGGCCTGCTAAATAGAGCCGTACTGTCTCCCTAAGCAGGGACGTACCCGTACCTTCTGAGCTGTATGCTGCAATAGAGCCATGGAGCTCTCCCCATGTATGGCCTCACTTTGTGCATTCAGCACAAACACGGGTCATGTGATTGTGAACTGCCTGCTACGGTGGCGTGCGGCCGCTTGCACGCCATCGAAATGGACGATGATGGGTGTGAGCTTCGCCGCCACCGCTGCACGACGAGAGAGAGAGAGAGAGAGAGAGAGAGAGAGAGAGAGAGAGAGAGAGAGAGAGAGAGAAGAGAGAGAGAGAGAGAGAGAGAGAGAGAGAGAGAGAGAGAGAGAGAGAGAGAGAGAGAGAGAGAGAGAGAGAGAGAGAGAGAGAGAGAGAGAGAGAGAGAGAGAGAGAGAGTGTGTAAATGTGTGTACGGCGTACCACGTTTGCGGCCACAACAGTAAGCAGAGGAAGTGACAGACGACCAGTCCACGCTCCGGTGGGCAGGGAGGAAATTGAATCCCGTCTCGCGTAATGCGTCTGAAATGGTGTGGCGTGCGTCACATGCTTGTGTGCGGGCATGTTTATTCTCTGGGTCAAACCCTCTTTCATGTATTATGGTGGGGAGGGGGCGGGGGAAGTGTCAGAGTCTGTGTAGGATGCCATGTAAGGGAGCCGGGATGCCGAGAAGGAATCTGTTTACATCCATAACTCGTCCTGCGAGGGGTATAAGTCAACATATGGATTTAGAGGTTGTATTAATCTGAATCTATTGGCTTTTGTTTCACATCGCTCTCTTCCTGCAATGTGATTGAACGAGGTAGAAAAGAACCATAACTGAAAAAACATCAACTGATTTTCATTGCATTAACTGTTATAATGTTAACTGTTAATTGCAGTGTGAACAAATTTATAATAATAATAACTGTCTGTTTTTCAATCGCGTGCCTTAATTTTACACCACAGTATTTGTTGTGAACACGGTACGTTTTTTTTTCATTTATTTGGAGTTTTACAAAATACGTGCACAAGCATGCAGCAAAACAATGTCTCCACACAAAAACAAAACAAATCTAATTGAGTGTGGAATATCACGGTGGCCCCAATCCAAGTATGTCCTCTCCCACACGTGTGTGTGTGTGTGTGTGTGTGTGTGTGTGTGTGTGTGTGTGTGTGTGTGTGTGTGTGTGTGTGTGTGTGTGTGTGTGTGTGTGTGTGTGTGTGTGTGTGTGTGTGTGTGTGTGTGTGTGTGTCCGTGTGTGCGTTTGTGTGTGTGACTAAAGAATTATAGGCGTGGAGGAAAAGGAAGCCTGTTAGGGCTTTTAGTCACAGCCATGAGTGACAAATCATTGTCCAAACCATGGGTTTAAGCGGGGACATGCTATCACTCAGCCTGTCATGGGGCCTAGTCTCCTTATTCACCTTTTGGTTCGGAATGCTAGATGGGTAGTGGCCCTCACAGGGAGATAGCGCTCAGGCAGATATGTAAATAAGCTAGCGTTGAGAACAAAAAAGGCAACTCAGTGAATAAACAAGTTTTTAGAACCAAGAGGGCCACTAGATGAATAAGCAAGCGTTAAGAACAAAGATGGTCACTAGGTGACTAAACAAGCATTCAGAACCAGAAAGGCTCACCGAGCTGGCATCAACAATAACGTGAAAGCTGCAGTAATATCAGTTAATACAGATCGTCGTTAAGTACTGTCCTTCTAGGGCTTATTGCTACTGTGTTGGGTTGCACAAAAAAGCGTGCAACGTGTTGATATAAACTAGCATTGGTAACAATGGCATACATGGCTATATGGTATTGCTAATGGCTCACTAGAGCAGGTTTACCAACTTGAACCTGAAATGAGGTCTGCTAGGGTGTGATCCTAGGTCGAGGGAACACAGTATAAAGCTAGCGTTTAGGGCCGATAGGGCCGCCAGTGCCTTTTGAAACAAGACGGTGAACAGGGCCCATTAGGGCTGTGGAGATGAGATCAATTCCAGGCCTAGCTAAAAACAGCTTTCTGTCTCTGTCTAGGTGACCTTGTTCAAAGTCACGCTGATGTTTGTTCACTAAAAATGGGCTGTTTTAGAAATATGTAAAGTGATTAAACAGTTTTATTCCTCATGCATACATAGACGTCCTCTGTTAGCACAATATGAACGTTTCCATGATTAACAGTGAACAGTGAGCGTTTTTTCACGTTTCCATGATAAACAGGTTTTATTAATGATAGCTTTGGGGGTCTAACCTATTTCAAACACTTATGCGTGCAGCGACACACACACACACACACACAAAATTGATAATAACAAACTGCTGGCATAAGAGCTGTTTTATGTCGCAGTTTTCCTTTTTGCCAAGTTAACACTGAATGTGGGTTCGATGGTGCAGGTCAGCAGGGGCTAAAGCTGTGCTAGCTACAGGGTTGGAGGGAATTGAGGGCTGAACCACATGTTGATACACAATCCACTACTCAAATGGAAGAAATCCACTTGCTGAATGCCAAGCAAGCAGCGTGGCGAACAAAGCAGTTGTCCTGATAACGCGAGGGCTTGTTTTTGTTTGCACATGGAGAATCAATTTTTTATTCCAACCCGTAAAGTGATTGCAGAGCCCAACTGTCGATAGCCTGTTAAGTAAATGTAGTTAGAAAAACTCATTAAAATTGGGCTATTTGGGGGAGTTACTTTTCAAATGTATCAAAATCCATTTTCTATTATTTTTTTATTGATGAGCGAGCTGATTCAATTTGCCACTGGCAGAACCTAATGATGAAATATTCATAAATAATGACCTATCCGTCTAAGTATCTATCTTATCTATCTTTGGATCTGTCAATCTTGCTATATCGATCTACACATCTATTGATCTATTATTTATGTATCCATCTATCTTGGTATCTATCTATCAATGTAGAACTCTGTCTGTCTGTCTGTCTGTCTAACCCACATTAGGATGTAACCACCTGTCTGTTGGTCATTCCATCGATCTGTCCATTGATGCGCGCGCGCACACACACACACACACACACACACACACACACACACACACACACACACACACACACACACACACACACACACACACACACACACACACACACACACACAAACAACCAGCTCTGATTGTAGTGGGTGTAATGTATTTAAAAGATGAAAACTCTTGACAGTTCAGATTTTTTTACCGGAAGGGTTGTGAGGTTGATGGGAACCCTTCGCCCGTCACAGGGTCTCCTCGGCCATCGATTAGCTGTTGGATTCTTCCGACCGGGAAGGCCTGGAGGGGAGAACTGACTGCGCTGTCACTCACTAGCTCTCAGCATCCGGGCCGGCTATCTCTCCCCGCCAGCCTGCCTCGGATAGCATCTGTGTTTGTCTTTGGCCTGCCTGGGATCCAGGTCCCGGATCAGATCAGCGGGTTTAATCTCACTCCCTCAGCGCACTGCCATCTATTGGTAATCAATAATCAAGAATGACTGTTGTTACTGTGTGTTTTAATTGTTTTATAATGTGTATTCTCCAATGTGCGGGTCATTAAGAGGTCGTAGTTCACAAAGAGGTGAACATATTTGCTGGTCAATAGCATATTAGCAACAATAGCATAGAAGCGCTGGTGGAGTTGCACATAAATGCATTTGTTTTTGTTCACATGAATGAATGATGACACCTCAAGGCTACTGTTATTATTGGTCAGGTATTGTGACTGTGAAACATTATTCTCAAATATGTTGAGAATATTTAAGGTCAATTTTTATGTAGGGTTTTTATAGTTCTTAATCTAGCTAGTTACGGTCATTATACCAGGAATAAAGCGAAGAAACAAAATAAAACAAAATAAAAAAGACACAAAACCCTTCTCCATTATTAAATTCCATTGGCTGAAATCATTTCGGCATGGTGTCAGATAACTTTGCCTACAGCCATTTCAAGATCAGCATGACTTTAGACGACAGAAAAAAAGGATTACCTTAATTTTGTAAAAAGAGAAATCGCTTTTAATGAAGAGCTAACTCTATAACCGGAGATGAAGGAAGTGAAGCGAGAGATGACAGATATATCTGTCTATGGATGGGTTTTGTCTAGCGCGCGTGGGGGGGGCGGGGGAGGCGGTGGCACAGACTGCAAAGTACAGCAGACGCATTTATTATTTATTATGCACAGCAATCCACCGCCCGACAGAATTAGCGGAAATACATCACCCACTGAGCGCTCTGCCACTATTGGTAATCAATAATCAAGAATGACTGTTGTTACTGTGTGTTTTAATTGTTTTATAATGTGTATTCTCCAATGTGCGGGTCATTAAGAGGTCGTAGTTCACAAAGAGGTGAACATATTTGCTGGTCAATAGCATATTAGCAACAATAGCATAGAAGCGCTGGTGGAGTTGCACATAAATGCATTTGTTTTTGTTCACATGAATGAATGATGACACCTCAAGGCTACTGTTATTATTGGTCAGGTATTGTGACTGTGAAACATTATTTTACAGACTCATAATCATCGCTTGTACGGGCGTTCTAATAACCGTTATTAGCTAACGTTACATCAGCTGTTAAATAGCCTATCTTAGATTGTGGCAAACTTTGCACGGTAAAGATGGACATATTTCCAAAAATAACATTGATTGAACTATGAATTGGTATCATCAGTCTCGAGGAAGGACGAAGGGAAGGAAGAGGCCTGGTATTACATCAGCGCAAACCAGTGTGTATATGTGTTGCTGGCACACCTTGTCTCCCTTCAGTGCGGAACTATTGTGTTGGACGGAGCCGAATAAATGATGACTAAGACAAACAAATCATAAGTCTCTGATTCTTATTACTGTTAACTAATAAAATGTGCTCGTAGCACTGTTGTATAAAAGCGAATATCACACTCGAGGTCGTGCTGTTGTACTGTATATCAGCACGGTGTGTTATCTGCGGCAACTCGGCCTGCGGGACCTCGTGCTACGACCGAATCACAGCCGTGGCTGGATATACAGTACAAACAAGCACTCCCTCTCGTGTGATATTGCTTAAATATATATATATATATATATATATAGGCATTGAAGTTCAAAGCAGGGATTTTTGGCGAGGCTTGACATGGCACCTGCGACAAAAGGCTTGTTCAGCCTCTTGGAGGACTGAGGACTGAGCCACGCAGGGCTTGAAATGAATGTCAAAACATGTCTGAAGTGGCACCCGTGCGAGGGCGGTGGATGGAGAGAGAGAGAGAGAGAGAGAGAGAGAGAGAGAGAGAGAGAGAGAGGAGAGAGAGAGAGAGAGAGAGAGAGAGAGAGAGAGAGAGAGAGAGAGAGAGAGAGAGAGAGAGAGAGAGAGAGAGAGAGAGAGAGAAAAGAGCAGCAGGGAGACAGTGAATTACAGAAACAGTCAGAGAATAAAGACGCAGTGTGAAAATACAAGCAGGCATTTCACACACCTGTATATCTGGAAACGCGTCGTGTACGGACACACACATGTATCTGTTTTGCACATTCATCCCATATGCATATGACGTGTGATGTACATATGTGTACTTTATATAAATAGCGAGAGGGAAATGAGCAGGGATATATGCAGGAAGTTCAACAGGGAGCTGCGTTCACCACACAGGTAATCTATACGACCACGACTAGAGGTAGTGGACAGTGTTATTTTGGCCAAGGCGGGGAGCTGCACAAATGGGCTTTTGACCCCAGCTGCTGACCCTACTGGACCAATTACTGCTCTGTGTTGTGACACCAAGCTGGGTCCCATCCCATGGCCGCCGCGTCTTGCAGGGTCGTGTCCCAAATAGAAATGGGAAGGAGAGAGGGGGGAAGAAAGCTCAGTTTATGATTTCCACTTCTCTGATAACAAAGAAATGTGTTTGTTGGAAATTGTGTTGTTTTTTTCTCCAGTACAGTTGCAACGTGAACAGAATGGATTTGGTATGCTCATGAATCTTAATAAGTGAATGGTGAATTAGACAGAAATAATGAACTCATTGTCGTGTTATCAGCATTCATAACTAGGCAGTGTATTGTTATTAGTGACAATAATTTGCAGCCGTCACACGTTGATTTAATGCGAGTTTGGCGTTTCTATCGGCTTTTAAATAGCTTTTCATTCATCCCATCAGTCGCCATTTCTCCATCCAATCACCCATCCGTCTGTTATTCGTCCCATCCATCCATCCATCCATCCATCCATCCATCCATCCATCCATCCATCCATCCATCCATCCATCCATCCATCCATCCATCCATCCATCCATCCATCCATCCATCCATCCATCCATTCATCCATCCATCCATCCATCCATCCATCCATCCATCCATCCATCCATCCATCCATCCATCCATCATCCATCCATCCATCCATCCATCCATCCATCCATCCATCCATCCATCCATCCATCCATCCATCCATCCATCCATCCATCCATCCATCCATCCATCCATCCATCCATCCATCCATCCATCCATCCATCCATCCATCCATCCATCCATCCATCCATCCATCCATCCATCCATCCATCCATCCATCCATCCATCCATCCATCCATCCATCCATCCATCCATCCATCCATCCATCCATCCATCCATCCATCCATCCATCCATCCATCCATCCATCCATCCATCCATCCATCCATCCATCCATCCGTTAGTCCAGTCATTGTTCCATCAAATTCATGCATTCACTAATCCTGCCATCCATTAACAAACTCTGTAATGCATCTATTCAGTCATTAATTAATTGATTTATTCAATCAATCAATCATTGTTGCCATAGCAGCATCAGAAGCTAACAGTGACTAGCGAAGAGCATAGACGCTATTTAAGATGATCAGTCGCATCAAGTAGCATGTCTGGGGCCACATGCACCGGGCTCTGCGTAGTTGTCTGAGCAAGTGAATGCTCAGTGAGAACGTTAGAAATCTATGCAGGCATAGATGATCTCAGATGTCCGACAGGGGTTCTCTGCATACAGATTGTCCTGAGCTAAAGTACATGTGAACGAGCCTAGAGTCAACACCTCGTAAACTCCAATCATTGACCAAACAGGGTTCTAGGAAAGGCCTATAATTACCTGGATTTATCAAGAAAACGGATTGATCATTTAGAAACATGTTTGTTTCATAGCAAAAGGTTTGATTGCACCGATTTCTAATGGAAAACCGGTTGACACTGCAAATAGCATTTTAATACCGGCCTGTAACACTGCAGTGTAGGGGAAATGAGTGAAGCGTGGAGTCAGGCAGATATTGCCATCTCAAACCCCATTCATCACACGGCTGGGTGCTCTGGCATGTTCCAGACCTGTCTGTTATTTCTGTGGTCTGCCCACTCAGAAATGACTTTATCATAATGTCTGATCATGGTGTCGCCTTATCACACTGACTTCCGACATCGCAAACACGTGGTGTCTATGGTGCGTAGATATACCCATATCATTGCCACCCGCATTTGTTTTTACCATATGAATTATGCACGGAAACCTAAATACGTTTCTATTGGCTTATTTCTCAATACCGTTCATTCATCCGGCGGGCTGTGTTCCGATAGGTCTAGCCTATTCCCTCCTAGGACCCTTGCAAATGAACCAAATAGACACAAGTACTATCCAGGACCAACCGTACACCCAGGATAGACTCTATAAGACAAGGTCAGACACTAGGACAAACGACAGACCCTATAAGACCAAAGAATGACATTGGGATCCAGATATGAAACTGGGACTAAAAGAAGGCCATAGGACATAGGATAGACCTATAGGATGCATAACCAACACAATGAACCAGAGCAAACCCTGGGTACCTAGAGCAGACACTAGGACCCAGGGAAGACCCTAGATGGCAAACATTCCAGCTGATAGAATCTATAGGACACAGGATGGACTCTGGAACCCAGCAGAGACCCTAGAAACCAGGATAGACCCTTGGACCCAGGATGTAGCCTATTACAGGACCCAGGACTGACACAAGAACCCGGGCAGACACTAGGACCCCGAGGAGACCATGGTCCGACCCAGGGCAGAGCAGACGCCACACCACGAGTCACCACAGCGGCTGAGCACAGCCTCTAATCTCTCTGGCTCCAGGAGGGGCAAGAGCTATAACCCCTCCACCCAATGTCCAAGCGAGTGAGCAGGGGAGGATTAAGAGTCATTCTCAAAGGCAGCAGTCCGGCACAGCGGGCAGAGAATCGATCCGACCGCGGACTAAAACTGTGAATCTGTAGTCGTGTTTTATTTGTCGGCCGCCCAGAAGCATGAGGTAACTGCGCTTCGCCGCTGCAGGTGTGTGTGTTCAAACAGCAGTGCACCGTACCACAAAAGATGTATTTTGGTCTCGTTCTGCTAATACTGCCACGGAGGTTATGGGAGAGATGAGCTGAGCGAAAGCGCCATGGGCTCTAGTTTCGCAGCAACGGGGGATAATGCTAGCCACGGTTGCACTGTACAGCACCTTTTATCGAGGAGTATTTATGTGAAGTGGATATCCATCATGTTTATTTCTCAGGGATTGTTACCGTCAACGCTTGGAGTTATGCAACTCATCCCAGCCCTGTATTTAGAAGCAGCTGGTGGGTATAGCGCTGAAGTCAGAAGGGGCGCAAGAGAGCTGTTCTTCTGAAGTCTTTTTGGGTTTCTGTGCAAAGCTGTAGACATTCATACAAAAGTAATTTGCAGATTTTTTGAGATATCTTTTTTGAGTGAAATATTAATGGAGGGGTGTAACATTTTTGTCTTTGCTGTCATGTGATTCATTTTTCTCTATGATGTCTAAGCTCTTTGAAGAGGCAATCTCGAAGATCTGTTTTGTTTTCTTTGGTTGCACCTTTGAAGGACAAAAACAGTATTCCACGCGCACACATTGGGTTGAAGAGCGAATCTCTTGTAGACCCATTGACTGCTTGGTTCTGTTCCTTTAAAAAGTCAGTGCTGCTGCCATATTGAAGAGGCCAAGACTAGCCTGTAAACAAATGCAAGTAAACACAGCTGCTTCTCTGGATAAATATGTCATAATGTCATTGTTTATTATTGTATTTTTCAAAAACACCAGGCCTGTCTTAGCCTCCCCAATATATCTGTGACTTTGACATGCGACCCAAAGGCCAATGCAGGGTCTATGTATACGTTTTGTGGAACCTCCACCAAACCCTCTCTGGGTGAACAACAACTGCTGGATGATGAAAAATGCGACACTTACTGAACTGCTATTGTTTCGAATGCATGGCGGAAATTACGCCAGAGCCACCAAGTTCAAACATTCATAACATTGCAAATAGAAGAGCTTTCATCAGTGGGCAACAGGCTCAATCACTATTGTGCTTCCTCATTCCGTGATAGAAAGTGTCTTAACTGACATTTATTTTAATGAAAATGTTTGGAGTCCTTCGAGATTGGCGACACACACACACACACACACACACACACACACACACACACACACACACACACACACACACACACACACACACACACACACACACACACACACACACACACACCATTGATGTCAATATTAAAGGAAAGCATGACCTTTTCTGTTTATTACATTTCTAATTAATTGATTACATTTGACGGGACTGTGGTTGCAACTGATGATTCATGATGGTGCATTTGCTTTTCCTCTAAAATACCTAGCGCACCAAACACAGCGCAACACAACAGCTGTCAATTAGAGAATGACACACGTGCCGTTTGTTGGTACGACTTCATGACTTCATGAATTAACACAGCGCTGCAACAGCTCATCCCAAATGAGCCGGATTCTACATGAGTACCTAATGAAACTTGACATACGGTTTGCAAATCCAAGTGAAACGGCGCGTGCCTCGCATTCGTAATGAGGCTCTCATTTAAGGGATTATCTGTTTTGCTTATCAGATGCTCTTATCAAAAGTTTTGGGGAGAGGAAGCGGTGAGAAAGCACTCCAAAAGTATTGACAGCCTCATTCAGAATCTGTTCAGACTCCCTAATGTTTTAAAACCCTTTTTATTAGTCAGACTACAGACGTGGCAGATAAATTGAATTATCAATGTTGCTCCAAGAATAATCAGTTCCCCTACAGGTCAAATATTGGATATGTCCAAACAGATGCATCAAATGTCTGACACCTTTCCATAAATCTGCTTTTATAGAAGCAACATTTGAAGTAAAATGTTGAGAAAAAGGGAGAGAGTAATGTTAATTGGAAAGGGGTTTGGGAGTTAGCCATCAAGGTTAGGGAAGAATAGGGACTTGTATTCGCAAGACCCTTTAATGCTGTTTTTGATTCATTCCCGCTTTTTAAAGAAAGGTTAAATAGTACAACAACAGTAACAAAGAGCAATCCTCAGAGTATACATGAAGCTTCTCTTCATAACCTTCAGCCAAGCCAAGCAGGGGTCGATATCAGCCTGGGATTTGTGTGGAGCGTCGGCTAGGGGTGGAACTCTGCACGCGGGGGTCAAACAGTTTTTCCACGGTCTCTGGAGGTGAGTTTAGAGGAAGGGTTGAGCGTCCCTATAATTCTGCAGATGGGGACGTTGATCTGCCATGACGAGGGAGCGGGCCTGCTCCGTTTAAATAAAAAGTATGATTTACTGTTTCTGGTTTTATTTGGCAGACGCCTGCATCCTCAGTGACAGTAAATTCAGAGGCAGGTCCTTAAGGAGCAGGCAAGGAGGCTGGAGATGCTTGCTCAAGGACGCCTACAGATATGGTCGGACTGCAGACATCGAACCCAGAACCTTGTGTGTGATTTGTATGTGAGGAGCATTACCTTGCCATGGAATCAGGCTCACAACCTCAACTGGGTTTTGTTCAGCATAGCTAAATTCTCTGCATCTCAAGCCAGTCTAGCAGTTGAATTAAGGTGTAAGCTGGTATTATCATATTCAACTGGGAATGCAAATTCCATCACAAATGGTCACTGGAGATGATTGGTATTTTGGCCTCCCATGAGCGGATATGTATGTTAATTCAAGGTGTCTATGTTTATTGCTGGTTGGCGTGTATGGACACCCGGTGTTTATGTTAATGCAAGTGCATAACAAAAGGATGTGTGTGTGTGTGTGTGTGTGTGTGTGTGTGTGTGTGTGTGTGTGTGTGTGTGTGTGTGTGTGTGTGTGTGTGTGTGTGTGTGTGTGTGTGTGTGTGTGTGTGTGTGTGTGTGTGTGTGTGTGTGTGTGTGTGTGTGAGAGAGTGAAACATGGAATCTATTATCATAATGTATATACCACTTAATATAACTCCTGCCTCACCTTGATGAATATGAATGAATGTAAAATTGTAGTAAGAACTCATTTAGTTGAAGTATTTTATGTGTTAAAAGTTTTTTCACCTTTGAATTAATACTCATTTATGTATGGTGTTTAGTCAAAGCCAAATCTATCTCTTAGTCTCTCGCTCTCAATCACCCTCTATATTAATCAATCTTTCTCTCGCATGGACTCATTCAACCCATTTCAGGATTATTGATATCAGCCCAGAGAAAGAGAAAGAGAGATGGAGACAGAGAGAGAATGAGACAGACAGACAGAGACAGGGAGAGAATTTCCCAGATGATGAAGATAGTAGAGAATGTTCAGGCGTGGGCGATCGCAGGCACAATAGAATAGGAAAATACAGCCAGAGAGCAGCATCAATCAATCGGCGATCATCACATGATACCCATAATGGATCCTGTCTGGGACTCTGAGCGGATTCTTCTCGAGAAAGGCCTGTGTTCGTTTTTGTTCAGCTGCACCGATATACTGGAGAGGACAGCACCCCCATTTATACCGCATTCAGACACAATGGGGTAATTTATGTCATGCCCTGATGAATATGAATGAGCGGGAAAATTAATGAAGGTGAGGACATGAAATGCAACGGGAAAAGATGGCGATGGCAGGCCTTGACGCCTCCGGTTTAGATGTCAGCAGAATGACACCATCTTGAAAATGTCTTCACAGGTCAGCGTTTGATGGCCGGCTCACCCAGAGACCAACAATGGTTCAGAGAAACCCCGGCGGAAACGGAATTGTTGTCGAGACACAGTATGGTTCCCTCCTTACTGTGTCATGCCGAGGGGAAAAGCAAAGCGCTGATCCAATCTTTTAAAAATGAAGACACCATCCTGTTTGGTGTGCCTTAGGACATTCTGATGCAGTTCAGCTAGTGACGGAGCTAGTCAAACGGCATCGCAATTTTCTTGAATTGTTACGTTTAGATATGGCAGTTTATAACTGTAGCAAAGAACGATGCTGCACGCCGCCTAGGCGTCTGTCTTGCCCCACCTAGGTGGCCTTTCTGGGCCACCTAGGCCAAACATATTGACGCAGGGTGGTGGGTGTTGAAATCTGGTTTACTCTAGGGGCACTGCTGCTGATGTTGCCATGCAGGGGATCTCTCCCTGAGTGGGTGTTGGGTGATGGCTGGCTCAACCTGTGCACACTGATTTGTCAACGCACAACAGGTGTGCAGCTTCCCCAACCCCAGAGAGCAATCAGTCTGACTTGGTGCCAGGTCAGGCTGCATAGACCAGAGGGGTAATTCACGAGCGGAGGTTTAACAAACAGAGTTAACGCTGAACTCTAGGTTGGTTTACCCTGTGCCAACTAAACCAGAGCTGTCGGTTCCACCGCACGGGTTATGCATTAGTTCAATCAACACAGGATTGGTTAACACAGGGTTATGCGCGTCCACCGAACCTATAAAGACTTCGAAATGGCGAAACGTGCCACTTATTTCAATGAAATGGAACTCCAGGTTCTCCTGGAGAGCTATGATGAGGAGAAGGACATTATCACAAGAAAAGGGACGCTAAAGCCTCTGCAACCCAGAGAACCAAAGCCTGGCAGTGGACCGCTGACCACGTAAATGCGTAGGTTACATGTCAAAAGCATGATCCTTAATATTTGAGCCATGAATCTATTAATATCCCAGTTAAGCTTTCTTAACGTTCCTACCACATAACCCTTTTCTTCTAAAAAATATGTACTCCGATGGCTCCCAAGCGGTCAGCGGATCAAGTAAAAATTAAGTATAAAAACATACAAACTGGTAAGCTTTTCCCACCATCGTATTGGTATATTTTGTCAGTCCAGCATTTACATTTTTATATCATATTTGTCACTCCTGTATTTAAATAAGACCTTCTTTTAAGGGTGAAAAGGCAGACAGCCGGCAGACTGGATCTGGCCCAAATTGTCTTGACCCCGGTGGAGGAGCTGGCAATAAATAAATTCAGGGCGCCCTGGCATGGAGGGGGTACCTGGAGGTACCTCCTCAGAGAGTCAGGGGCCATGTGAGGGTACCCCACTGGTTGAATGTAGGTTTTTCTGTTTTACTTGTATTTTGTTTGTCTTCGAGGTAACACATGCAAACCGTGTGCGTGCCACAGCGCAAATGTTCCAAATTGTTTTTTTTTGGTAACTGGGTAGAAAACCTAAAAGTGACAATTCGTCAACTTCACAGATCAAGATGGATTGGTGCTTGTAATGAAGCTGCCGGCTACGATCGAACATTCTCCAGTGGATGTAAATCTGTTAGGACTTTTATACTTTCTGTTGTAAGCGCCTCTCGGCATAGTACTCTTTGTATGATAGGAGGCCGACGAAAATCTTAGTCCGGACGTGGATGGGTCATCTGAAAGGACTGAGATGTGCTCAGCATCTCCAACATTATAGATAAAACTACCATTTGCAAAAAACGGAGGGCTAAGCAAATAGATTGGAGTGAACTGAGGCTAGGTCCTCGATTGGTAGTGTTGGCTATTTAAGGCTGGAGAAGGCTATTTAAATATATTAAAGATTTGGCCGAGAATCTATGTCTCTCCAGAAAAAATTCATCCGGATATGCCAAGATGTCAAGCCGTGGTCTTATTAATCGCTCCCGGTGGATTCCACGAATAATTTGCGCTCCGATAACAGGCCCCATTGTGAACACATTAAATCTGCGGTGAACGCGGGTTTAAATACCCAAAACCGGTTATGTTCCAAACTTAACCTGCGCAAAACCTAGCTGCTCCGACCAGGTTTGATTCAGAGCATACCTTTCCATAGTAACTAACAGGCCGTGTCCATTTTAAATGTTGTTCTGTTCCTATAATATAAACAAACATACTTTGGCTTAAAACCACAAAAAACCATAATAAGACGACAAACAGCACCTATGAATTAACATTAAACCACAGTCGAAACTACAATGGATTTGCCTGCCTAACAGACCGACTAAACATTTAATTATAAAACATCATATCAACACTTTTCTTATAGCCTACTCTAAAATATCCTATCGTAACGTAATTTAACTCTTAATCACATTAAATATATTCTATAGCCAACGTTACCAATCGAGGACCTGGCCTCAGTTTACTCCAGACTATTTGCGTAGCCCTCAGTTTTTTGCAAATGGTAGTTTTATCTATAATGTTGTTGCTGAGCACATCTCACGTCCTTTCAGATGACCCATCCACGTCCGGACCAAGATTTCCATCGACCTCCTACAAAGAGCAGCATTAGCTGAGTATGCCGAGAGAAGCTTACAACAGCCTTACATCCACTGGAGAATGTTCGATCGTAGCCGGCGGCTCTAAGCACTAATCCAAATAAAGTGACAGATATGGTATGACAATTTAAATGCTGTACTGACTAAATATGCACCAATACGATGGTGGGAAAAGCTTACCAGTTTGTATGATGTTTTTAAACCTACTTCATTTTTATTAGATCTGCTGACCGCTTGGGAGCCATCGGAGTACATATTTTTTTAGAAGAAAAGGGTTATGTGGTAGGAACGTTAAGAAAGCTTAACTGGGATATTAATAGATTCATGGCTCAAATATTAAGGATCATGCTTTTGTAACCTACGCATTTACGTGGTCAGCGGGCCACTGCCAGGCTTTGGTTCTCTGGGTTGCAGAGGCTTTAGCCTTCCCTTTTCTTGTGATAATGTCCTTCTCCTCGTCATAGCTCTCCAGGAGAACCTGGAGTTCCATTTCATTGAAATAAGCGGCCCGTTTCGCCATTTCGATCAGGGTTTCCATGATCCATACATCACGTCTTTATAGGTTTGGTGGACGCGCACAACCCTGTGTTAACCAATCCTGTGTTGATTGAACTAATGCATAACCCGTGCGGTGGAACCGACAGCTCGTGTTTAGTTGGCACAGGGTCAATCAACCTAGAGTTTAGCGTTAACTCTGTGTTTGTTAAACCTCCGCTCGTGGAATACGCGTCGTCTGGCGAGCGACTCTGCGATCCAGACACGGGGCAGGGAGCTTGTTCCACCACTGAGGCCCCAAAACAGAGAAAAGTTGTGACTTTGTTGATCGACCTTTGCTTGCTCTTAGCGATGGCGGTACCAGACGTCCAGCTGAGGGATTTGAGCGGAGGGTTCGAGCTGGGGTGTGTGGCTTTACCGATGCTTGGAGATAGGCAGGGGCAGTTCCATCGACTGCCTTGGATGTTTACAACACCCAGCGGACCTCTGTCTGACAACCCAGTTGTAATTAATGGGACAAAATCAAGTGTTTAACCCCTGTGCCAAGCACGCATTTTATAATGCAGGTATTTATTTGTTGGAGAGCTCCACGTTTTGTATTTATTAAAGCATTGGTATGCGGCTAATGGGAGAGCAGGTCGAAAATCCAGAAATAAACACACAAGGGGCGATCGGGTGGCGATTTTTAATTAGTTGCTTCTGTTCATTGTTATTCAGAGGTTTGTTTATGGCACCATATGCATTTAATGTACCGCATCTGGGGGGAATGTGTTCGCCTAACCTAAGGCAAGACGCTGAAGCATTATAAAGAAATAGTTGGAGAGAAAGACATTAATACAGATTTGCTACGCAGGGCGGCAGCTCAGAGACTGTTCCAGGTGAGATTGTCTTTTCACACCGGAGCAATAGCCAAGACTCTGCAGAGCGAGACACAACACTGGCAGCCATGGCCGTTTTGACGGGGGCGGGGGGGGGGGGGGGGTGAAAAAAGAAAAATGAAATTGGCCTTGTGTTATCGGGCTCCGGCAGAGCGGGCACCGCAGCTAAAACGCACATAGCTCACAAAATAGCTGAGACGTCACAGTGTGGCGCCCGTTTTCTGACCGGGGTCGGCGGCCCGTCTGTCTGGCTGACTGAAGACACCGGGGCCTGACAAACTATCGGGGCCCGCAGGAGCTCTCTCCCTCTCTCTCTCTCTCCCTCCCTCTATAAGGGGAACAGTGGTGTCCCCAGGGTCGATGTGTTTTGTGCTGAGAAGTCTTTTAGAACTACGGGGGAATAAATACAAAAAGGAGGATTGACTCGGAACCCGAAAAAGATGGCTTCATTAATTACGACCCCCTACCATCAGGTTCTACTCTCTAGCCCCATCCTCAGTCCCATTCTTCCCTTCTTTCCCTGATCTCGCTCCCTATCCCTCTAAACCTCTCTTTCTCCCCTCTCGCTCCCTCTCCCCCTCCCTCTCCCTCCCCCCCTCGCTCCCTCTCCCTCCCTCTCTCGCTCCCTCTCCCTCCCTCTCCCTCTCCCCCTCCGCTCCCTCTCCCTCGCTCGCTCCTCTCGCTCCCCTCCCCCCCTCGCTCGCTCTCTCTCTCCCTCTGCCCTCCTCTCTGCTCCCTCCCTCGCCTCCCCCCTCGCCCCCTCTCCTCCCCCCCCCTCGCTCCCTCGCCTCCCTCGCCTCGCCCCCATCGCTCCTCCTCCTCCATCCCTCCCTCGCCTCGCCCTCATGCGTCCCTCCCTCCCCCCTCCGCCCCATCGCTCGCATCCTTCGCTCGCTCGCCCCTCGCTCCCTCCCTCGCTTCGCTCCCTCCCTCCCGCTCCCTCTCTCCCCCCTCGCTCCCTCCCCCCCTCGCTCCCTCCCCCCCTCCCTCCCTCCCTCGCTCGCTCGCTCCCTCCCCCCCTCGCTCTCTTTTTCTCTCTCCCTCTCACTCCATCTCTCTCTCTCTCTCTCCCTCTCTACGTCCAGAAGTCTTGAATAAGAGATGCAGGTTGAACTGCTGACTGACAGCATTTTAACCCCTCTTTTGGTGTCCTTGTGCTGCTGCCGAGATCTTCCGGAGGGTTCAGGACAAATCGATATCATCCGTCATCTCCTCCCCTGCCATCGCCTCATCTCGTCCAGCTTTCCACCTCATCTCCTCTCTTCCTTTTCCTCCTGCACCTCTCCTCCCATCCCTCCTTCTCCTCCACCTCTCCTTGGTGTCTCCTCCTCTCCTTCTCCTCCACCTCCACCTCCCCTCTACCTGTCATCTCCTTCTCCTCCACCTCCCCTCTCCTCCTCTCCTCCACTTGTCGTCTCCTCCACCTCCCCTCTCCTCCACCTCCTCTCCTTCTCCTCTCCTCCACCTCCCCTCTCCTCCACCTCCCCCCCACCTGTCGTCTCCTTCTCCTCCACCTCCCCTCTCCTCCTTCTCCTCCACCTTCCCTCTCCTACACTCCCCCTTTCCTCCACCATCCCTCTCCTTCTCCCTCCACCTCCACACTCCTCCTTTTCCTCCGCTCCACCTCTTCTTGTCGTCTCCTTCTCTTCCACCTCCCCTCCACCCCTCATGTTGTCTCCTCCTCTCCTTTATTTCTTCTCTTCCACCTCTCCTCCTCCTCTGCCTCCCCTCCAACTCTTCTTGTCGTCTCCGTCTCCTCCACCTCCCCTCTTCTCCTCCACCTCCATTGCTCCTTGTCATCTCCTCCTCTTCTTTTTTTCTTCTCCTCCTCCTCCTCTCCCTCTCTCCTCCCCTCCAACTCTTGTCGTCTCCGTCTCCTCCACCTCCCCTCTTCTCCTCCACCTCCATGTCATCTCCTCCTCTGCGCCTCCACCTCTCCTTCTCCCCGCCTCCACCTCTCCTTGGGCCGATCTCCAGTATCAGAATAACATCCTCCGTTCTCTTTTGACACAGAGGCCATGAATACTTTTAATCATTCACTAAGCACTTCAATCCAATTACAGGTGGAGTTGGATTAAAGTTTTACAATCACAATTGGAGCAGATACAAAAAAAAAAGGGCAGCACAAGCTAGTTTGTAAGAACAAACAACCGCAATGCAGAGAAGGACGTTTTTTCCAATCGAGTACCTTCTAAATTTCACAGCAATTTAAACATAAATATATAAAGAATATATGGTAACCGTGATAAATGATACTGATTCATATAAACATGAGTTTAATGAAGAGTGCCACTGGTTTCTCTTAAACTCTCTAAGGTGAAGGATCATTAATTCCCTGAAATGTACTTCAGCTTGTGTGTACTCATTAGATCCGCTAGATAAACCTACTCCGCTTATGTAAATAAAAAGTTTGTTTACATGAAAAGGATCGGGTCCATAATAATTACTGCATAATTGAGGGAATAATTGCACTTATTTGTCATTCGAGCCAAGTATTTATTGTCTTGTTTTATTTATTCTATACCAGTGATTTCAAACTTTCCCACTTGTTACTTCTATGCATATGGGGTCGCGGTATATTGTGGGCTTCCAAACTATAGATATTTTGCAGTACACAGTACACAAACATTCTGAAGAGCAAAGGTCCCTTAAATACGAACAAATATATTAAAACCTAAATAATTCACAGACGCAAGCCAACTACCATCTAATGCACTGAAACATCGATGTGGGCAGATCGGACCGAGAAGAGCACGTTGGAGCAGAAGACTTTTCAAGAAATCGTTCAGACCATGTCCATACATTTCTATATTTTCAATATTATATTCTATGATATAGAATATAAATATACTATACTCTATACTGGCCATAGAATGAGGCAGCTGTACACATATAGATATCTGGGTGGGTACATAGCAGAAGGTTATATCTCGACCGGCTGCCACAGCATGGATTCCAAGTAACAAAAAAAAGCTGCATATTCAATTCATCGCCCGGAAACATAAGGCAGCAGCAGTGTATTTGTGTCCATATCAACGCGGGGTCTGTCCCCCCTTGGGCTTTGACTGGGATGTTGTTTTTTGTGTTAATCGTGCAGCAAAAACAAACAGCAAAACACACAGGAACACACAAGGTGATTCCTTGTGCCTGGGCACTGGTTTCTGTGACAAACGGTTTCTCCCACCGCAAAAGCTGATTAGCAGACTGAATTATTCTCAGATGATTGATTTGGAAATTTGGCAGTCCGAGCATCTGCTGGTGTTTATCGAAGTGTTGCTGGTTGCCTGTGACCCTCTCTCTTGCTAGCTCCGCGCACCGTCTCTCTCTCTCTCTCTCTCTCGTCTACTCTCATCTCTCTCTCTCTCTCTCTCTCTCTCTCTCTCTCTCTGCTCTCTCTCTCTCTCTCTCTCTCTCTCTCTCGTCATCTCTCTCTCTCTCTCTCCTCTCTCTCTCGTCCTCTCTCTCTCTCCTCTCCTCTCTTCTCTCTCTCATCTCTCTCTCTCTCTCTCTCTCTCTCTCTCTCTCTCTCGGCATCGTGCCTCAAGGGATGACAAACAGGTAGGATGTCGAAATTGCCGGTTTGAACCAAGAAACTTTCAAGCTAGGGATTCAAACAATCCCTAAACACTCAGATTGCCACCTGTATCGACCCCCACGCCCCCCCCGTCTCTTTCTCTCTCTCTCCCTATAGTTTGCATCTCTGCATTCGTCACCCCTACTCTCTTTCGCTCTCTCTCACAAACATTGATCCGGACCATTTTTGGATCATGGATACACGCCTGGAGAAAGAGAGGCAGATTGATTAAATCCACTAGATGACGGAGAGATAACCGCAGAGGTTGAGTGGAGAGGATGAGAGGTGAGGGCAGGAGTGGCTATATGAGGCGAGGACAGGTAGAGATGGGAGTAAAGGCTGAAGGAGAGGAAAGCTGCAGAGTGGGCATACATCAGAGAGAGAGAGAGCGAGAGCGAGAGCGAGAGCGAGAGCGAGAGCGAGAGCGAGAGAGAGAGAGAGAGAGAGAGACCAGGGCTGAACCACGGTGTGTACTGCCCGCTGAAATATTATCCTAGAGCCTGTAACGTCTGGTCGGAGACATGCTTCCTCCTCCCTCCCTCCTTCTCCTCAACCTGGTCCTCGCCGCACCACACCGAGTAGATCGATTAATTATTGATTCTGCATTTGTCCCAGCATATGTGTCTGCTCAGGTGGAAACCAAATTAACTTTTCAGCCTCCCGGGGGCTCAAGAAGTGCCTCATTCGCTGCAGAGCGTATGGCCGACTGGACCACCACAATAAAAAGAATTTAGACAGATAACAATAAAAAAGTGTTTGACGAGAGGGTGGGATGGGAGGCGCGCAGGAGGAGATGGCCCGCAAGCCATGATGTATTTGTATTTTTTTTCTACGCGGACTCCAGATCAATTCCGTCCTTCCCATTGGCCAAGGCTGTGCGGTGATCACCGGCGATTGGCCGTGGGCCGAGCAGAAGGAAGTAATGAAAGTGGGAGTTCCACCGTTCTTCCCTGATGTTAAAAAGTTATCGTTTACTTTAGAGGTGGATTCAATGATTCGTTTACGTGAACCAGTTCGCGTCAGTCAGTTCGCCAAGATGAGAGTCGTTCGCGAATCGTTCGTTCGTCGTCTCGTGTTCGTGTCAGACGAGTTTCCGGTTCACGGTCCAGTTTTCCGGTTTCCGGTACCGGAGCGGTGGAATCGATCATGCAATGCACCCATTGCATGGTTCTCAGCTGAGCTGCGTCAGTCGACTCAGTGCTACCGCGGAAACTCGACTGAACTGGTCAGTCGAGGTTCCGGTGATCGAAATGGCGAACTCGAAATCACTTTATCCTGAAAAGTTGAGTCAATATCGTTATTTTATATATTAAAAAAATACCCGAGATAAAGGAAAACAATGTGAAACC
>OLKM01000069.1:0-47500 GCA_900291075.1 Melanogrammus aeglefinus
TTGCGAAATTCTCTGTGCAGATCAAGTCCTTGCCCATCTCTGCATTGAGAGAATTGGGCGTGACAGTTCTCGTTCAAATAAAAGCCCTTCCATGCTCTGCGCATGGGAAGAAGGAGATTGGGGCTGTGAACGTTTCTTCAAAATAAAAAGCCTTCCACTCGGTGGCTGCGATGGGAGGAGAATTGGGCTGGAAGTTCTCTGACAGGATGATAAAAGTCCTTCCCATCCTTCCGACACAGAGCCAGCAAAAGCAGGAGGCAGCTCCTAGGCGGCCCAAGGACCTCACTGCTGCGGGCCCAAGGCGGACGACGCAGGACCACCTGTGAGGTGCGGACTACTTCCTGCGCGCTCAGCTCCTGCCCAGGTGGCTCCCGGGCCTGGCTAGAAGGTTGGTTTGGAAGTCTTTAAAGTCTTTACCTCCAAGCTCTTACAAGTAGGGGCTAAGACAGATTGAAGAACAAGAATGTAGTAGCAATATTTCTTTTTAAATGCCAATTGAATTATACTTTCCTGGACAGCAGTCGCAGGAATAGCTCTAAGGAATCAGAAAGACGAAGATTAATGCGATTTGAATAAAGATCTTGTTTAAATAATTTATGATCTCTCACCCTCTCTCCGAAGCATCCCCTTCACAATACAAAGCCGGGTACTTTAGACACTCCCATCACACGCACTTGGGACTGACATCCCGACACCGATTTCCCACGCAGGGTCTGTCGCTGGTGCTGGGCGAGGGGTCTGCGGGACGGGCGAGGAGCGTGACCAAGCCATGGACGGAGGACTCTGCTCGCGACGCCGAGCTCCTGCCGGGTACCAGTGGGCTCCGCAGGACCTGCCCAAGCGCCCTGTCGCACAGGTCCGCCGGCATGAAAACGTCGCACATGCTCTGGCAAGCAGTCGTGATCACCCACTCCCCCCCCCCACACACACACTCATCACACCAACGCCGGTCGCTTATTAAAAGGGAAAACCATAATCAGGGCTATTTTGGCAATCATGCGGGTCTAATTGTGTGCCACCTTCAGCTTCGGCCTCTTGATTATATAATACCCTCGACGGGTGATTTTTTTCCTCTAACAGACGCGGTGCACTCGCTGGGGGTCTCGACAGCTTGATTCTCTGCCAATTGCGGCATAAGCCGGGTGATGTCATAGCCGACAATGGCCTTAATTAGGCCAGCATTGCTCCGGGAAAGGCTGCAAAGGGGCAAGGAAAGGTGCTGGCAAAATTGCCATGTTTGAAGGCAGCAGTGACAGCAGCACCCGTGCTGTGCAACATGGTGAGGACAGATCCACCGAATCTTGACAAAGACCGCGGATAATATTATTTTTAGAGGCGTCGGCCTCGCGACAACCCTCAATATGTAATGCATTAATTTAACTCACTCAAAATCAATATGCGGTCCGGCGCGCCGCCAAGCTTTCCCATAGCGTTCAAAAAGCTGAACAAAATCCGTCTACGGCGTACAAAAAAACCTCATAATAAATCCAAAACAGAGGTACTAAATATGAAATGGTAAAAAAAACAATCCGAGGCACATCATGCCAACCTAACCATTCATTCTTGCCTCGACACGGCCTATGTCGCTCTCCACGGCCATCCACATGACGAGCGCGGCACCCACCAGACCCATCAGCGCCTACCATCATACTACCTCTCCAGCATGCCCACCGGTGGAGAGATGCAGGCGGCACACAACCGACTTGGCTCTGGCTGAGGAGTAATAACCATAATATGGGATTGGCAGCTTCATTACTAACCGGTCAAACTCGAGGGTGTCACAGCGTATTGTATGGGATATTGATGGACATTTCAAAACGGAAGAAAATTTCAAAGAGTAATACAATAGAATACATTGTTAGACACACTACATTAGAGCCGCAGAACACGTATGAAGTACATGTGAAAAGTAAATGTATACATACAGGACTGCTGCGATAAACATTAAACAAATTTGAAGTGACTGCCATCTGGAGGAAAAATTCTTTTTTTTACTTTTTGACCATTTAATATATATAAATAAAAATGTTTTTGCCCTACAGAATTAATTGCCTACCTTGGAATTTCAATTTTTGTAAATTTTACTTATTGCACCGTGGGTCGGAGACAACATTTCGATTCCTCTGTTCTTCGGATATTGTGAATAAAACAGACTTTGTCTTTGACTTTCCACAACACTGTGTGTGACTCTTTGTAGGACGTGGCGCGTCTGATCGTGGAGCGCTCCACCATCATGAACAGCCTGTTCTCCAAGCACTCCTGCCGGCCTGAGTCGGACGCTGTGCTGTCGGCCTTCCTCGTGATCTTCTCCTCCTACATCCGCCGCATGCGCAAGACCAAGGAGGGGGAGGACCTGTACAGCTGGGTGAGCCACCGTCTCGCTAGCGCCAGTTGAACTTAAATGCGTTATAAGTTAACGTCTTACTCTCCACTTTCTGCTATTTTGAGGCTTTTTTGCTTTGGCCTCTAGAAAAGCGCATTATGAAATATACACATTTTAAAAGACGTTGATCTTATTGTTGTTATTTTCCAGTCCGAGTCCCAGGACCAGGTGTTCCTGCGCTGGACTACAGGGGAGACCGCCACCATGCACATCTTGGTGGTCCACGCCATGGTCATCCTGCTGACCCTGGGACCACCCAAAGGTAGAGTTTGCACCTTTGGGAGTTACGTTTGCTTTCAGTCCATTTTTGGTGGCGCCCAAGCCACTTACAGCTGAGGCTGAGAACGCTCAGAACATACATTCAGAAAAACACAACAGCAAACAAAAATACAAACACCGGGTTTGAGAGACCGGGTTTCAAACTCAATTAAATGTGCGAAGTGTGAAGTAGCCTTTGGAAACAGAAATATAAGGTTGTTAGTCGTAAAATCAATCAACACTCTGACGATGACAAAACTCTTTCCTACCACAAATGTTTCCTCCCCCCCCGACCCAGGGAGAAGCGATTCTACGCCTGCTGAGCACGATCTGTTTTTCCCCGACAGAGAAGCCCGCTGCCACCCGCCTTCCTAGTGTGGACACGTCAGAGGAGGCGCTGCTGCTGCTGCCGACTGCTGAAAGCTGCTGCATGGTAATCCGCTCGAGTGTGTCGCGGCTGCGTTGGACGCCGCGCTGCGAAGACCTGAGCCCCAGCAGCTGCTGCTGTTTGTGCAGTCCTTCGGCATCCCCGTCTCCAGCATGAGCAAGCTGCTGCAGTACCTGGACCAGGCCGTGTCCCACGACCCGCAGACGCTGGAGCAGAACATCATGGACAAGCGTGAGTGGGCCCCCCGCGTCACCTTTTTTTAATATTCTTTTTTTTTATCATTTCGCACATTAGTTGAGGGCTTGAGCGAAGTCCTCAACAAATGGAGAGATTTATAGGATTCTTTGTTGATTTGTCAAGGTATCGGTGATGGTTTTTTGGGTTTGGTGAAGACTCATTTATCACAACTTGCATGTCTGACGAGCAGTCAAAATAAAAAACATTGCAAAAAACAGAAAGCTACGTAATCGATTGACTTCAATGATGTCATCGACTCATTTCAGCACCGCTTTATTTTGTGTTTTTGTACAAAACTCGTACTTGTACTTTTTTCACGTTTGCATAATGTGGCATGCATTCATACGTACACGTATCCATCCCCTGTAATATGGATGTGTCTGCGTGCCTCCAGACTACATGGCCCACCTGGTGGAGGTGCAGCACGAGCGAGGAGCCAGCGGGGGGCACACTTTCCATGGCCTGCTCAGCGCCTCCCTGGCCCCACGCCGAGGTCAGTGCTCACTGGCCCTCTTTGGTTCATACGGTTATTAACACGTTCAATTCAATCCCTGATGTGTGGCTCGTCTCGTGGTGAGTTTTGAGTCCCAGACGGAAAAGGTTTTGGGTTTGAAAGTCAGAAGGCATCTGCTGAGCAAGAGGCCTCAACATTAATTGCATCTAAATTAATATCTTTAATGTACCAACAGACATGTATTGTTTCTCTTTCTTCTGAAAAATATACGGTACTTGGTGTAAGTTGCTTTGGATAAAATAATCTGCTAAATGTAAATGTACATGTATCTGAATGTAATATAATGGCTTTTTTATGGTCCCACGTTCCCTCAACGCAATGACCACGCAGACGCTTCAACGCAGCTGTGAACGTTTATGGTTCTGCGTCGGGTTTTAGTAAGCGGACCAATCACAGCCCTTGCTGCTGTGTCACCTCGACGGAAGGTTACGATTTTTGGGGCGCACGTCTGGCCCTTGTCGGTGGACGCAAGGAAGGTCCGTAAGGGACTCGCTATAGGGGTTCTGTAAACCCTTTGCGTTGTGGGACGTGGAACCATAAAAAGCCCTTAAGGACTGGATTCAAGCTAAATTACATGAACATGTTGCTCTGGGCATTGTTGCTTTGTTGTTTCATACATGTTAACAATCGTATATCCCTCCACAGACTCTACGGATGGAGGAAAGGCAAAGGTGACTGTGGAAACTCCCCAAAGTTCAGCAAAGATACGAACAGCCAATCAGATGGCCGTCATTGAACCTACGGATGACCTCACCAGTCTACTTCTGCAGGTAGGACCGTCGGCATTACGTCGAGGGTGTCCTTGACAATTAATTGATCAGTAATCAGAAATTTGTTTGAAACTACTGTTATCGTTCTTTTCTTTTAAATCATTTATTTAATGACTCTATAATTGCTTTTTTATTGTTAAAAGTGCAGGCCAATATAATTAACCAAGTAGCACCACATTCAATAATACCCAGGGCCTTTAAAGTGGTAATTTAAATGATCCAAAATCCCAATCTGTCCTATTTAGATGAGGCTCAAGGGTAAATATCAGAGCGTGCAAATCAAAGTTAAAGTTAAAGTGTATGATGTCGTTTGATGTTCGGTATCATGAACATGAACAACATGAATTTCCCTTGGTCGGTTCAGAAGGATTTTTTATTTTTCTAAATTGATAATCTAATCCAGCTCCCTTCTGTGTTCCGTTTGTAGTTTATTTTGGGCTGATTTATTCTCCTCCACGTCCCTCCCCAGATCTTCCCCCTGAAGGCGGACCCCCGCTGGCCGGGCCCCCCTCCCAGCCAGCTGTCCCTGGCCCTGCAGCAGGCCCTGGCCAAGGAGCTGATGAGGGCCAAGCAGGGCCTGGTCCAACCGGCGGGCCTCGCCTCCAACCTCCTGCAGGCCATGGCGGCTCTGCTCGGCTCCGCCCACGCCGGCCCGGTCGTCGTGGCGATGCACCGCAGCCACGCCCTGTCGTGCCCTCTGATGCGGCAGCTTCACCTCTACCAGGTAGGGAAGGATCGCCGGGTAAACCAGTAAACAACCAGAGTTAATCCAGGATAACAGAGACGGCTGTGGTTTCAGGTTTCTACATCAGATTAAGATAACTTGATTGATCCCGGGGACATTGCTTGTGTAACCATAACTCTGCTGAAGATGACTTATTACAGTAGGATAAGGACAAAAGTGTGGTGATAGAGCAATATCAATATAGTGAAAAAACAATCCATCAGTAAATTCAATACAATTAGCATACCAAAATACACATACACAGGAGACTACATAAAGTATGCATGTCCATAAAGATAAACCTAAACTATAAAGTGGTGCATGAAAATTCAGAGATATGCACATAAACAGGTTTTAGGCCTAATGGGATTCTAAATTAAACTAATCAAAGTCCCTCTTTCCCCCTCAGCGTCTGGTGACCCAGGACGGGGCGTTCTCCTCCCTGTTCCTCAAAGTGGTGGTGGAGATGCTCACCTGGCTGGAGAACCCTGCGGTGGAGGCGGGGCCCCTCAAGAGCCTCCTCAAGTCCTTCGCCGGGCAGTTCTCCCACAAACACCGACTCAGTGACGGTGAGGAACGCTCCTCGCACTCCACTTCACAGGGGTTGATCCGTTTGGTGGTTGGTTGTTTAGTTCTCTAGTTGTTACTGCGGTAGTACGTTATCCAGCAGGTTAACTATGAAGTTGATTTAGTTAGCTAGCTAGCTTGTCAGATAGCCAATTGGCTAGTTAGTTGCATCGTTAGCTTGGCAGTTAGATATGTTGTTCTTTTTATAATTGTTATTATATAACGTGTGTGTGTGTGTGTGTGTGTGTGTGTGTGTGTGTGTGTGTGTGTGTGTGTGTGCGCGGGTGTGTGTGTACATACAGTTCGAGCAGGTTTCCTCCACCTTGCAGAGGCCCTGGCGTACCGGCGTGACAGCGAGGTTGCAGTCAGAGCCGTGATCGACATGCTGAAGGCCGGGGAGAGATGCAACCCAGAGGCTGAGCTCATAGGCAAAGGTAGGCTTTAACCCCGCTGTGTGGCCCGCTCGGCCGACCCTTGTAAAGGAGCTGACGGTGAGATTTAAGAGACCATCATTATTTCTCAGAAATTGCCCCAGCCATCCGCCCGCTATTAGTGAGTGTATTGCTCTGTGGAATATCTGCTCTGGTTGACTTTGTGTCTGCCTCTGTATAAGACAATTTGAGTTGGACCCCAGGGCGTCTATTTCACTGATTGGTCCAGGGATCCATCTCGCCTGTCAATCACAAGGTGTGTGATGGCAACCCTTCTCAATGGAGGAGAGACGTAGGGAGGGCGGGAGCAGAGATGGGGGGGAGACTATTTTCGGTTGTTCATTTTCAAAGTCGTCTCTCCACCTCACTCTCAAATCGTGTCTGCTGCGCCTTTAAGCTGAATTAGTGATGTGTTGTTTTTTTTTACACCATAATGTCAAACTTTTGATCTGGTTACCGGTGAATCAGCTGGTCTAATTGAAACAATGAACTGCCCATGGTGATGGAATGAACTGGTACCAAGCAGAGGCCAAGACGATTCAATAATGGCAACGTGAAAAGTAACTAATGATTTGGTAATTGTGACGATTAGCATTGAGCATGTCTTCGGTAAATTAGTGTTGCAGGGGCTGATGGAGACGAAGTCGCCCTATCTGGAGGAGCTCCTGTCTCTGCTAATGACCGTCGGCACCAAGAATGGGACAGCCGGTCCTGTTGCCATGGTGATTTCCCTATTGGTCCGGGAGACAGAGGAGCTGGCTGTGAAGAAAGAGGGGGAGACGAACATGTGAGTGCCACACGTCTAATAGTCCCATCGGGTCCCATCAGTGGATGAACCAAGCCTTGATTGGGTTACTTGTGTCACAACGTTGCTTTTCTCAATTAAACCTAAGAGATTCAAATGACAACGTCGGGTCGCAGTTACCGCTGAATTAATTTTTCTGCATGAGTTGCTAACAAATATCCGTTCTAAAATATGCTCTTGAGTGCTAACTTGTTCAATGACTACTGGCTAACTTGGTCTAGTGCCTTGTTAAGGGACTTGAACCGTGTTAACGAAATGTGATTGCATCCCATCCATCACCCGTCATCGATGAGGCTTGTTATTAAGAGCAGCTATACGGTCATTCAATGCAAATCCAATCCAGATGTTCCGTCTGTGTATTGTTGTTTTATGGTTCAGCATTTCACCAATCACCCTATGTTTGGCCCCTTCCCTGCAGCTCGGAGGTGAGCCCGACCGGGCTCAGCTCGGGTCTGTTGGTGGACTGGCTGGAGCACCTGGACCCCGAGGTGACCTCCGTTTGCCCAGACCTCCAGCAGAAGCTGCTGTTTGCCCTCAACAAGGTACAAACATTTATCCACAGTCCTATACTCTCCTCCTATCTCTCTACCATTCAAATGATTACAAATGTATATATATTTTTTTGGGGGGCTAATGCGCGTCGTTGATTTGATTCCAACTCCAGGGCCGTGGAACCCCTTCGTACAGACCCTACCTGCTGGCCCTGCTCACCCACCAGTCCAACTGGTCCACCCTGCTGCAGTGCATCAGCGCCGTGCTCAGCAAGCGCAGGGACCAGAGGTAGGGTTGCTTGGGACCCAATGGCTGACTGGGTGGAATAATACTGGGATGAACGAGCTTTCTTCATCCTCCAATGGAGGAGGATTATTCTCATTGTGTGTATGTGTGTGTGTGTGTGTGTGTGTGTGTGTGTGTGTGTGTGTGTGTGTGTGTGTGTGTGTGTGTGTGTGTGTGTGTGTGTGTGTGTGTGTGTGGGGTACCAGACTGGACCCTTCACCGGCCCTGGACTTCCTGTGGGCCTGCAGCCACATCCCACGCATCTGGCAAGGCCGTGACCAGAAGATCCCTCAGGTAGGAGTCGAGGTTAGGCAGTGTGGTTATTGGCAATTAACGTCATGCAACCGTTTTCTTCAATAAATGTTATCGGTTGTAATACGTTTTAAGGTTTACATATCCTCATCTTGTGAAATGAGGCATCACATTTGTGCATCACTATTGTCCACAATATGATTATGGGAAAGAAGATGATGATCAAAAGATGACCACGGAACCCCAAATGAACCCGGCGCTGAAGGGCGTAGCCAGACTCTCTCACTCTCTCTCTGTCTCTCTGTCTCTCTGTCTTTCTCTGTCTCTCTGTCTCTGTCTCTGTCTCTCTCTCTCTCTCTCTCTCTCTCTCTCTCTCTCTCTCTCTCTCTCTCTCTCTCTCTCTCTCTGTCTCTGTCTCTGTCTCTGTCTCTGTCTCTGTCTCTGTCTCTCTCTCTCTCTCTGCCTCTGCCTCTGTCTCTCTCTCTGTCTCTGTCTCTGTCTCTCTCTCTCTCTCTCTCTCTCTCTCTCTCTCTCTCTCTGTCTCTCTGTCTCTCTCTCTCTCTCTCTCTCTCTCTCTCTCTCTCTCTCTCTCTCTCTCTCTCTCTCTCTCTCTCTCTCTCTCTCTCTCTCTCTCTCTGTCTCTCTCTGTCTCTCTCTCTCTCTCTCTCTCTCTCTCTCTCTCCGTCTGCAGAAGAAGGCGGAGGAGTTTGTCCTGCGGCTGAGCTCGGAGGAGCTGGTCAGCCTGGTGGATCTGATCCTGCTGGAGTCCGAGTTGGCCACCTCCACCCCTGCCGACGAAAACCACCACCAACCACCCGCAGCACCTCCAGCGGCTCCCCGGACCAGACGGCCTGCTCCCTGATTCAGTCCCGGCTGCCCCTCCTCCTTTCCTGCTGCAGCGCCGACGTGGACCTCATCAGGATGGTGTGCGAGTACCTCATCAGCTGCACCAAGAAGTGGGGCGACAGGTAGGCCTGGTTGGCGGTGGCGGCGGCGGCGGTGGTGGCGGTGGTGGCGGGGTGGCGGTGGCGGCGGTGGCGGGGTGGGGCGGTGGCGGTGGGGGTGGTGGCGGTGGTGGCGGTGGTTGTGGCGGTTAGGGTTAGGAGAGGAGAGGAGACGTGGAAAACCCGGTCGACGATGTCACCTTCAGGCGATTGATCAAGTCCTCTCTGATGCTAGCTCTGGACAGAGAGGCCGTAGTGTGCAATAGTCTCTCTTGAAGCCAATACTGCTTCTGTTACTGTTACAAGTCATTCAGCAGACACCTTCATCCTAAGTCTGCTAAAGGGGGCCTACAGGCAGTGGCTGCAGACCTCGTCGATCAAACCCAGAACCTCCCCGGCTGGGTGTCCAACACCCTAGTGTGTCCACCCATGGGATAATCTGCATCAGCGCCTGTTTGTTTTCTAATCATTTTGCAAATACACATGCTTAACATATTTCATAGCCCTGTATCGCTTGCCAACGTGCTAACAAGCCATGCGGTTTGACACGCGTTTCATTTTTTTCTGTTTTGTCTTAATGAGCCACACGCGCCCGGTCCACCTCTTCCCCGCTCCCATTAGAGTGCGACGAGAGGGGGTGAAAAAGGAGCACACTAGTTATAGTTCCTCCATCTCTCGGCCCTGGTGAACTTTGCAGACTCCCCCCCCCTTCCATCAAGCCCACGGCCGCGGCGCGGGCAGAACTCGATAATTAGCTCTATTGGTGTGAAATTAGGGAGCAGCCCAAGTCGTCTGACAAAACCGGGATCCCCTTTAAAACAGCTCAGTGTTTGTGTGCGTGCGTGCGTGTGCATGTGTGTAGTGGTAATAATAATAACGATGGAGCCGAGGGGATTAGACAAGCCACGAGGGCTCACAAACACCCTTCCCGCCTTGTGTTGCGAGCCCCCCCTGTAAACCAAACCGGGCCTGCCGCGGAGATCAGGGGGGCATGCTTTCTTCCTCGTGGTGGAAAAGCACGTCTTGGGTGCGCTATAAAGCGCTTTAACGAGAGATACTTTTGGCCAAGGTCAAGCGAAATGAGCTTTGGAATTACACTGTTTTAAATGCAGCTCAGCCGACTTGGGAAGAAAGGAAAAAGCAGGGCTGATGTGTGTAAGTCCATCTTAAAGGAGAAGGGTCGGCCGGCTCTTGTGTGGAACAAACAGTTGTTTGCGCTGAAAGCACTCTGCGTTCTAACGCCAAACACATGGGTGAGGTTGTGTTTATTCCGACGTCTTAATCGACTGCTGTACAAGGTGCGAGGACGTTCTTTGTCAAGGTTGTGTGCAACTTATGCTTAAATGGGAAGCTGGTGGTAATTAGCTCTTTGGTTCTGCGTGGACTACAGGGTCCCGTAAGGCGATCAGAGGCTCGAGGCCGTAGGGGGATCGGATGAGCGCAAATGACATCGTTTGTGGATTGAATTTGTCTGTATGAGGCTATCAAGACTTTTTTGCATAAACGATCGTGGTGCATTCATCCCCGTTTCCCCCGACTGGAACCAAAGAGAACGGCACTGTCATGCCTTGTGATCTCGTCGTTTGTTAGTTGGGGGGGAGACGACGCCGTATCGATTTTTCCATTGCAGAGAGCGAATAAAGGGGAAATTACCGTACCGAATGGTTATTTCTCGGAAATGGCCACATCATTCCACTTTAGGAAAATTAGACCAATAAAGCTTACTTGGGTGAAATGAAGAAACACTCTCTGCTTGGGCACAAAATAAGGCGATTTAGTTCTGGCCAGACCAGACTAGCCGCACACTATTGATGGCACAATCGGAATTGAATCTCCATAATAATAAATAACGTACTTATAGTAAATAATACACTAGGCACATGGGGTAATAAGGTTTCTGAATGGGCCATCGATCAGAAGACAAGTACCGTTTGTAGAAAAGAACAAGCATTAAAAAAAAAGGTCTATAACTGTTAAGTTAAATTTGTTTAATCAGCCGGTTTCATCGGAGGCTCTTCCTGCGTTGTATCTCCACAACCACAGACACCCCATAATGTCCATCGCTTCCTCGAGTGTGACGAGCAAAAATCTCATATGCTCGTTGGTCGTGAGAGATAAGGGTAAAACGTGACAAGTTCAAGAGTGATTGTTGATCACGAACGGGGAAGGGCACACGCGCACGCCATACACACGCACGCACACTGGCTTGGTCCTGATGGTCTTCCTCAATGCACAAACACCTCAGTTCACATGGAAGAGAACCACATTTGAATTGATTTGTCGTGCGACTGCTTGGTCACCATTGGGGAGCTAATATAGACACCAAGGTAAACCGACTTTACTACTTAACGGACTTGAGTGTGATAACCGAACTAAACATCAAAGACACATTAATAGGAAGCGGCAGACGCCACGCCACTGCTCTAGAGTGAGTGGGTGTAGTCTGTGAACACTGATGCAGGTGAATAGTAAAAAGTGAAAGAGCGTTGTTGTGACTATACCCCCCCCTTGTCGTTCTCTTCATGCACTTTCCACAATGCATTTTTGTTGCACTTTGCCTTTATTTCTTTTAACATATCTATTTTTATTTTATTACTTCGTTTTATTGTAGGTTTGCTTTAGCTTTCTGCTAAATCTTAAAACACATTGCACTTTATTTTTAACTTTGTTTTCTTTTACTTCCCTATTTTCTTAGATTGTATAACTGTGTTTCAATGTGAAGCACTTTGAGTCTCGCGTATGAAAAGTGTTATATAAATAAAGCTGCCTTGCCTTCATTTGGAGCAGAATGCGTTTGTATTTGAACTTGCCGTTGATCGCCCCGGCGTCTCTCTCCCTGTCTCCCTGTGGTCCCTCAGTGCAATGAGTAAGCGTTGTCAGAGTCTGCTGCTGCAGATCTACCTGCAGTCCCCCGAGGTCCTGCAGCACGTCACCCTGCCGGACGACGCCTGGAGCAGCGGGGGTGTGGCCGACGGCACCACCTGCAAGGTGAGACCTGTTGGTCAGGCATGCATGCACAGTTGCACACACACACAGGGGTACACACGCAGGCAGACACACTGGTGCGCACGTACAGACATGCACGGAGAGACACACACACACACATACACAGAGAGGCGTACTCACACACAAACAGAGGCGAGCCCACACACACACAAACAGAGGCACACACACACACACACACACACTCACACCGCACACAGTTTTCTTTCGAGTACCGGAACTCTCCGTTATTTAATCCTACTTCTAAACACGATCTGAAACCAAACAAGTACTTAATGATGTATTTAATTAAAACCGGGTTATAATATTCCCTGTGGATCTGTAAGGATTATCCCGATTCCTCGCCACATCACTCCATTATATCGTCTCTCCGCTGTGTGTTTGCCAGCTGGATGTGTTCCCATCACCACACCTCATCGGGACGTCTGTGTACTCTGTGTCTCCTCAGATGGACGTGCTGGTCCATCGGCTGGTCTCGTTGCTCGCCGAAACGGGAGAGTCCAAGTCTGCGGAGAGCCGCATGTCAGACGCCAACTTGGCCTGCAGGAAGCTGGCCGTCTCCCACCCCGTGCTCCTACTGCGGTACGGTTCCCTCTGGGTGGAGTTAGAGTTCTAGTGCCTTCCACTACAATGTGGACGTATAGATCGATGACTGAGCGACTTGATAAATACCAGTGTAGAGTTAAGGTCTAACCGCAGCTTGCAATCAAACCCAAGTCCACTCAAAAAAGTATGTAAAAGGATGATAAGAGAATAAAAATTAAATGTGTTGCATCGATATTTACGCAGAATTTGACTTTGTACACACATAGTAAAATACGTACAAACAAATTTGTACTCCGGACTTCTGTTTTCTAATCCAGTACGCGTGCGTCTGCTGTTATCTGCCGAGCTTTGACCCGCCTTTTCCCCTCGTGAACTCCTCCTCTCCGCAGGCACCTGCCCATGATCGCAGGGCTGCTGCACGGCCGCATGCACCTCAACCTGCAGGAGTTCCGCCAGCACAACCACCTCGCCTTCTTCACCAATGTGCTGGCCATCCTCGAGCTGCTGCAGCCGCTGGTGTTCCACGGCCACCACCAGAGGGCACTGCAGGACTGCCTGCTCTCCTTCATGAGAGCCCTCAAGGTGGGCCCATATACGACTAAACAGGAAATTTATTTTTATGTATTTTTTTTAATTTATCTATAGTTTTGTAAATGTTTATTTTGTATTAAGACAGGATTTGAATTTGATTGCATCCTCGATTCTATGTCATGTGTGTTAAATGTTTTGTGCTTTGTGTCTAGAACTTCCAGCGCAGCCGTTCCCCTTTGCTTTTCATCAACAAGTTCCTTCAGTTCTACGCAAAAATACATTACCCACAATGCAGCGGCAGCGGTTCCTTATCTACAGAAGCACTCGGACATATTGCAGTGAGTTCATGGACACATAAAAACCGAATCATGCTCTGCCCTTAAGGGATGAATATGTCAGGCACATTATAACCAATGCACTTTTAATGGACTACTTTTGCATTGTTCTTCCGAACAGGGCTTTGTGCTTGGAGAACCCACACCTGGGGCAGCTGAAGTCTCTGCTGGCTGGACTCACCCTGCCTGTAAAGAGCTGCTCAGCAGACAGCAACGCTGATGACAGGGATGGTAAGCACAACTACAATACCCACAATACCTCTGGTACTGTCAACAATCTAACTTAAGTTTGTTTTATTATTATTGAGTTGATTGAATGGTTTGATTATTCCCAGCCTCCTCTTTGAATCACTTTTGAAGTGATTCAAAGTGTCTGCTGAATATAATCTTAAGGTCAATGTTGAAAAAGCTTAACCGCTCTTCTATTCAAATAGATGGAAGTTTTGAAGCACATCTTCAAAACTTTACCCTTCATATTATCATATTATCACGGCATCTAAGATATTTGCTTTGGGCACCAGTACATTTTGCCCTGTTTTTGCATTGTACTGATATTGTACTGGGATTTATTTGTATTTCACTGAAGTGATATGGCTTAACTGTGTGTCTGTGTGTCTGTGTTTGTGTGTGTGTGTGTTCTGCGGTGCTTCTTCTAGATGAGCCCACCGGCGGAGCCCTGCCCCTGGTCAACATCTCGGCCTCCGTGACTCTGACGGCCGGGGACATGACCCTGTACCTGAAGAAGATGTCCAGAGGGGAGGCGGTGGAGGGTAACCCTGACAACACACAGCCATTAGGGCCCACACCCTGCAGACTGGGCCCCCGGTCCCTTTACCTTCATGGTGCGGCGTTGTCAGGGGGCTTTGTCTCTAACCTGTGGGCTCTTGGTTCTACAGATGTGCTGGAGGTGCTGACAGAGGTGGACGACAAGTCCCGGAAGGAGTCCCGAGATCATTCAGTACTTCACTGTGAGCCTCCCAGTTGTACACTCGTTCACTCATTCATCCATCCACCCAGACAGTCAACTGACTGTATCGTCATTCATCATCCGTTGGTCCATTCATTCAGCCCGCCATTGAGTCAATTCATCCAGTCATCCAGTCATCAACAGTCATCCATTCTTCCAGTCACTGATTCATCTACTCATACAGCTATCAGTGCAATAGCCCGTATAAATATAAAAAGGCGTTTCTGCATCTGTAATGTCTGCATGTGTTTCGTGCGTGTGTGTGTTGCCGGTTGTTCCCAGAACGACCTCCAGAGGCTGATGATGTCGTCGGAGGAGCTGTGCAGGAACATGGCCTTCAACCTGGCCCTGCGCTGTATCCAAGGCAACCCCCGGTGAGTGGACCGTCCTCCTCGCGTGTGTTTGTCTGCGTGTCTCAAGAACCAAGAAGGCTGATGGTTATTATTCAAAAGAGAGAAAAGTTTGGGAGGGATAGCATTTGGGCTTTTGACTCCCAGCCGAAAGATTCCGGGTTCGAAACCCAATGTCTGCCTTCTACCTGTAGGCAACCCTGAGAATAGACGCTGAGACCCAAGTGTGTGTGTGTGTGTGGGTGGGGGTGTGTGTGTGTGTGTGTGCGTGCGCTCCTTTCTTTCACAGCAATCACATGACCCTTCACCATAAGTGAAGTACTCCATACGTTTTTACTACAGAATATGCATCTGTATGATCCACATTTTGCTCCAGGTTGCTATTTGTTGGTAGTTTAGGTTTGGTTGAAGGAGTTGCTATTGAGTTGTTGTGCTCTGGACGTACTGGGTTGGAACAGCGCTCCGCGTCACTCACAGCCTGTCAACGCGTTGAGTGGATCGGTCCGCAACGTGACGGGGATGCTTTCTCCCGCTCACAGACTGGCCAAAGACTTCCTCCCCACCTTCATGTACTGCATGGGCAGCGGGAACTTTGATGTGGTGCAGACGGCGCTCAGGAATCTTCCGGAATATGTGCTCCTCTGCCAAGGTAAGGACAACGAACCGTTTAGTCACGTTCACCAAACGAACTCCAGACGCCTACCCCACCAATTTAAGACATAACCAAAATGTTTCGATTTAACCTTTAAATACAGTACCCTATTGTCAAATCAAACTTTATTTATACAGGTTTTCTTGTGCTAAACAGCATTAACAACTGCTTAGCAAGGATAACAAATCACCTAGAGCCAGGAATTATAGTAAATAACAGTACAGCAAAATCTCAATCACAGAGGTACTTTGGATGTACAATAATCAACAGAGGAACCCATTAGGGCTTGAGACGAAAGGTAAAATACAATAAACTTAAATCACTTAGCAGACACTTTGATCCAAAGAAAGAAAAAAGTGTTTTAAGAGGATGTCATCATGCCCATAACGTGTCGTCGTGTGTCCTTTCCTCCGCCCCCCCCCCCCCCCTACCCAATAGAACATGCAGACATATTGCTCCACAAAGCTTTCCTGGTGGGCATCTATGGACAAATAGACACCAGCGCCATGATCGCAGAAGCCATGAAAGTCCTCCGCATGGAAGCTACAACGTAACTACTACAGACAGAACTCCTCTGAACGTCTGCTGTAAACCAGTGTCGATATAGTTTTGTTTTTTTGTTTATTTCCCATTTCACAAGGAGATTTGTTATTCCTCTAGTTCTGCTTATTTTTAGGTGTGTAAGCAAAACAAAATTAAAACCTTTTTTTTTGTCACTTGTTAGCCTTTGGTACTTTCCTGATCACTTCGGTTTTATGAGGCAAACATTTTCAAAATTGCAAAATTAAAATGCTGCTTGAAGGTTAAATTGTTCTTTTTATTTTTAAGGGATGTTGGATGTATGGCAAATATAAAAAAATAAAAACAGTTCCTTTGTGTGTTGCTCCGCATTTCAGAAGTTAGATTTACAAAACCCTCAAATTGCACACATTAAGGAAACGGGAAATGCAATGTATTGAGCTTTGAACTTTGCTATTTACATCAGAAGAAAATGACAAAAGGCCAATGTTTGTATTTAGTATTGGGTACTTAATCTCATAAGACTGCAAATCCCTTCAAATTAAAAGACACTTTGCCCTTTGCCCTACTGCTGAATTACTCATTTGATAAAGTAAAAGGATGCCCAGTATTTTTCTGTAAAACATTAAATAACTAGCTTGAGGAATTTCATAATATATTGACCTTGAAAGTCTCAAATGAAACTGACATATTTGGTTTGTACAATGAAATCACATTAATTAAAATACCACATTTTTAACTCATCTGTTATATGCTCTTAGAAAAAGTAAATAAACTGTCACTTGGACAAACCCATGATTTAATGGCTTTTATATTGGATTGCAATGCATATACAATGAAAACCGTTATGCATATCAAAATATGTGACGGTGCCTTGTTGAATTATGAGTTCTACCATTGCCACATTTTGATGGCAGTTTAGTGATGGAATTGCGTAGCAGCCATGAAAATTTCCCAAGAACCAATTATTGCTTTTTTTTTTAATATTAACATTTCTGCACCTCAAACAGAACACAAAGGAGGTGGGGTGGGGGTGGTGATTGGAGCAAGGCCTTCGTGCCAATTCATTTTATTCCAACAATTCCGGGACACTGATAACGTAGCTGGAAACAGCTGTCATAGGTGCACTCGTCCTCCGCTGGCGTGTAGCGAATGAAAGCCGTTAGCGCAGCGGCGCCCGCGATGGAAGCCATCCTGACCATGAAAGCGCCCCGTGTTTGTTTTTCGCCCACTGACTCCATCACAGCACCTCTTCACCGAGTCGAGGGATAAGTGAAACAATGTGCCGGTCTTCCCCATTTAGGGTCAATTAAGCGTGGCGGTAATTGTTCAATCACAAAGACAAGAAGGGGCTCCTTTTTTTCTTTACTGAAGATGAGATGTGGGCAGACCATTTTACAGCCCAGAGGCTCTAGATGGTGTTTAGTTACCTGAGGTGTGTGTGTGTGTGTGTGTGTGTGTGTGTGTGTGTGTGTGTGTGTGTGTGTGTATGTGTGTGTGTGTGTGTGTGTGTGTGTGTGTGTGTGTGTGTGTGTGTGTGTGTGTGATCCTATACCGATACCGGTGGTTGCAGTGGAGTCTGTCATCGGTCTGTGAAGGACGGTGCATCTGAAGAACTAAATGGATTGTTGAAAACTGTATTATCTGAATGAGGTCATCGTTTTCAGTGATCTTCATCCGTCTGTCTGTGTCTGTGTCTCTTGTCATATTTTCCTTTTAATGCAACACGCTGCTAAAGATACCGCATGCTTCCTAAAGCTTCTATCTGAATATTGGTTGATGATAAAGACAAAACTCCAAAACCCTGGATTTAGTATGTATGGCTTAACTGTGTGTGTGTGTGCGCTCGCACGTACGTGTGTGTGTGTGTGTGTGTGTGTGTGTGTGTGTGTGTGTGTGTGTGTGTGTGTGTGTGTGTGTGTGTGTGTGTGTGTGTGTGTGTGTGTGTGTGTGTGTGTTGTGTATATGTACATGTGAATAAACGCATGTATGTTCAAATCATTAATTGATCCTCACTGTTCCAGACGAAAGCAAATAAGAAAACAAAAGGCCATTTTGTGTCAAGGATTACCTTGGGTCTGTGTGAGTTATCAAGTATTTACAGTCATTGGCGAGATGGAAGTACAGTAGACTTTAATCTGTGACATTGCATTGTCCTTTTTTTCCACGATTTCACCTTCTGCAGTGATTTATAATTCCTCATGTCTGACACGGTGCTTTCCCCCAAAGGGTTATGAATGTTGCCCACACTCTTCACCGTGCTCTGCTTCACTGCCCCGTCGCCATACAGTTTTCTCCTGCCGTTTCCACGGCGATGCGTTAATTGCACCTGTATGGTGTCCAATGACTGGCTGTTTATGGTTATCCATCACCTTTTGGAATACAAGTCCCGGCAGCCCTGGCCCTTGGTCAGGCGCCAGCATCCCATTGGCTGGGCAGCAGTGATGCGGAACGGAGATGACTGACGGCTGAGGAGGAAGTGGTTGGGAGAGAGCGAGCGAGCGAGAAGGACAAGAGGAAGGGATCGGATTGAACGCCTACTGACAGCTTAAACGCCGCTGTCAGGAGTCGTCACCGCAAGTCTGATACCCCTCAGACGCAGCTGTGCCCACATCTGTCGACCAGGGCGAAAATGGAGATGTTTATCGTCTTAAACAATAAAGTGAGGCGCTTTTTTGTCGCTTTTTTGTGAATGTTTTACTTTCTTGTACTGTTGCAAAACTTTACAGCCATTCTTCAAGACCTTCGAGCCTTTAAACCTCTCAGATGGTCCTGCGCCCCATTCATAGATAGACATCCCTGTTCCTTAATTTGTTAATGGACAGGGATTTCTTTAAAGGAAGTTAAGAATGTGACACAAGCAGCCCCCCCCCCCCCCCCAACCCCACTGTTGGACAATGTGCCACTACCTGCCCGTGCACATCTGTCTCCTCTTGGTTCTTCCTTCTCAATGGCACCCCTCACCTTAGATCTCCCCCGCCGCGGCCACGCTTCAGTTGCACTTGGCTGGCGTGGAGAGAAGAAGAAGTGAGGAAAAAAGAAAGGAAAAATGTGGACCTGCTCTCCCCCCCCTCCTCCTCCTCCTCCGCCTGCTCCTCCTCTCCGCTGGCGGACACTTTGATATATGAAGTGTGATTGCTGTTAGATTGTAGGCCGCTTTCCCTTGAAGGGTTTGACTTGGCAAGCAGACAGAGTGTGAGGGTCTGCAGGGGGCGGGGGGGGGGTCTCAGGTTGTATCCCATGGCCAGTGATCCAGGACTAAAACAATCAGCCCATGCACTGTAGGATACTATTACCGGCAGAGAGACGGGGGGGAGGGTGGAGGGAGGGAGGGAGGGAGGGGAGGAAGGCACCTAGCATAGCTCGTAACATGTTAGGCGTCAAGCTTATTTTTCAGCTGTTTGAACACATTTCCTCTTTGTTCCGGACCGCCGTTACAAACATGTTAATGTGATGAGGTTATCTTATTTCTTTGTGAGGAGGAGCAAGGGAGTTTAATCGTTTGTAATTCATTGCAAAGAAATTGGACGAGTATGTAAAAACATTGGTCCAATCCCGACAGGAACCGTTGACTACAGACATTGACAACCTTTAGACTTCACTTAAACTGTGATTAAATATTGATCTTGTCTGTTGTTCCCTGGCCATCTCCAGTCTGGAAATGACAGCGGAGAGGCATGACCCACGCCCGTTGTATATTCACTCAGCATTCAACACATGAGTTGAAAATAGATCAGTTAGCGTCGTTTAATTTTTTTTGTCTTTAACCAATTATTTTGTATTTATTTTAGCTGAACTGATTGCAATCTACCAAAAACAAGTTTACTATTAGTGAATTAATGACTTTGTACTAGGATGTCCAACCCGTGTCTCGCTCGTTCCAAACCAATTATTGCAGGCTCAAACAAAGCCCCTTGACTTTTGGAGCCCATGTTATTAATGGATAACAGGACAGCCACTTCCCCAAATGGTGTTTTCCAAATCCATAGATAATGTTGCCTTTTGGGCCCCTCTAGGTTAAGGTCTCTTGTTAATGATACCGTTATCGGTGTTCAGATGGTGGCTCCCCTCTCGCAGGCCGGGCCCTTGTCATCAGCAGAGCTAGAGTTACCTGCGAGGGGCTTCAAGCAAAGACTTGAGCATTAACCCCTTCCATTGTCTCCCTGACTCTCCATAACTTGTCTCCACCAGCAGATCCTTTGGACAAGCATAGTCTAAGAGTTATCCACCACTATACCACTACCACTATCCACCCCACCCCTCCCCCCCCAGCCCAAACCGTTTTGTTCTTTCTTCCCCCACCAATTTCTCCACTGATTATCTGGATCAATGGGCATTAGAGGAGCCTGTCAGGGACAAACAGTGCGCTGCGGCTCCGCTTTCAGCTTTCAGGCCTGCCAGACGTCCCCGGGTCTACCTGTGTGCTGGGGACCGGACGCAGATGGCTGCAGTAATCCACAGTCCCCACCACCTCCACCTCCTCCACCTCCTCCACCACCACACCCCAACACAGTGTGTATTTAGCTGCACTCTGGCGTTGATGCTTCTAATCTGTTTGCGGTTTCGTTTTCTTAGAGTGAACACATCAGAAAATGTGTCCCTCTTTCTGACTGTTTCTGTCTGTTTGTCGCTTCTTTATTCTCTCTCTGTCCCCTCTCTCTCTCTGCCTCCTCTCTCTCTCTCTCTCTCTGTCTCTCTGTCTCTCTGTCTCTCTCTCTCTCTCTCTCTCTCTCTCTCTCTCTCTCTCTCTCTCTCTCTCTCTCTCTCTCTCTCTCTCTCTCTCTCTCTCTCTCTCTCTCTCTCTCTCTCTCTCTCTCTCTCTCTCTCTCTCTCTCTCTCTCTCTCTCTCTCTCTCTCTCTCCTCCTCTCTCTCTCTCTCTCTCTCTCTCTCTCTCTCTGCCTCCTCTTCCTCTCTCTCTCTCTCTCTCTTCCTCTCTCTCTCTCTCTCTCTCTTTCTTTCTTCCTCTCTGTCACTCTCTCTCTCTCGCTCAATTCTCTCCCCCTTCCCCCTTCTCTAAGACAGGTTTACATGCTGACCTCCACCTGGGTATTAATGTTGTGTTTAAACAGGTGCAGATGGAGGAGAAAAAAAAAGGGCCACAAATACTGTCGAATGACCAGAGCTTGACTCATCATCATCATCATCCTCATGCTCTGGCTTTGACCAGCTGGGTCTTGCTGAGATTCCGGTGTGTGTCTGTGCGTATGTACATGTGATCAAAGCTCCCTAAGCATCACCTGTTAGTGATGACAACACTGACAGTAGCCCGATTTGGTTTTGTTTTGATTCAGGTGTAATAGTCTGAACATGATGAAGAGGTGTGTGTGTGTGTGTGTGTGTGTGTGTGTGTGTGTGTGTGTGTGTGTGTGTGTGTGTGTGTGTGTGTGTGTGTGTGTGTGTGTGTGTGTGTGTGTGTGTGTGTGTGTGTGTGTGTGTGTGTGTGCGTGCGGTGCGTGCGTGCGTGCGTGCGTGTTTGAGTAACGTTGGATTAATTGACACACCTGTGTTTCATTCGTGCGGTACACGCTACCATGCGTCTTTCAACGAGGGACAGCAGCTGCCGTGGTGGAAAAAGTGACTAATCTGTGAAGGTGGGGCACTTTAGGATCAGCAGCATTCTGCGTTGGTTGTTAGACTATTTTCAGATCTTTACCTTACCCTATGGTATAGTAACTACCAACCATCCTCAGCTTCGTAGTGTTTTCTCAGTATTTTCTTTCTGAGGGATGGTGTAATAACAAAGTAAATACACGCTTGAAGTGCAATATACACACTCAGCTCACACCTTCTCACTTAATGAAATTTCAGAAGCCAAAAGGTGTCCAAACTTGTCTAGTGTTAGTGCTTAGATTAGCTGCATTAGGTCAGTAAGCAGGGATATCGTGTATACATTCTTCAGGGACCCAGGATATTTTGGTTAGGAAATCAAAGGTATCGATTGCAAGACTACAACCCTTTTTTTCTGTATGATCTGCATAACAAATAAGGACAATTTCACAACTCATATCAGCCAATCACTGCTATCTTTCTGGAACCCTATGACCTGAAAGGGAGGGGCAAGGGGGGGTTAAAGTGGGAGGGGAAGGTATACAGGGGGGGGGGGGGGGTAAGGTGAGGAGCCAACCACTTAAGGCTTATACCTTGACTACTCAACCTGCAACCATATGACTCAACAGAGCTCCTCCAACCTCAGAGCGCATTCTTCTTCTCTTCAGAAGACTCCAAACCCGGGCAGATCATCAGTTCTCAGACTGATGCCAGCTCCTCAGAGGCAGACATGACCCTAATGGACGGACATTACGCTCTCACATCCTCGTCTATTTAATGACAAAACAAGCGACCATCACCGCCTCCTCCAAGCGCATCTTTTGGCGGATTAAGGAGCCTGGGCCGCCCACACTTTCCTCCTAGCGTCCGATCTTGAAGACTCGACAATTATTTCTCCAAGGTCCTGGACAATGTTTGGCCCTGGTCGGCTGGGGTCGAGCCTCCTACCCGCCATCTTCCCCTCGCCTGCGACCCACTTCTTCCCAGCATTCCATGCGAGGCTGGCCTCTCCAGCGGGACACCTTCTGTTCCCAGGGCCCTTCCTAAGCTACGAGTCACTGAGGAGTTACCTGCAGCCCCACCCCGGCAAGGCAGAAGCCCTCCTGCTGGCCTCGCACGCGGCCGCCATGGGCCGACTCGCAGAGGGGATGGGTGAGCCAACCGTCCATTGACAACCGCTGTACTCAAAAAGCTAACACACTGTTTACCGACGGGCACGAACACTGGATCCAAATTTTTCTTGAAGCCAGCCCGCTAGCAGCACCATCTGATTGCTTTGCAAATGTTTACCAAAAGATTGTCTAACAGCTCGTAACTAACAATCAATTATCGGGCGCAGTGTTTAAAGTGGGGGCTCCCCCCTTTTTTTTTTTAATGAACGCCGTGCTAATTATCCAATCTAGGGCTATTAGTTCCTTGTCACCCGTCGGCGCTTGTGTAATTGCCACTTGCCACCGCAACTTTCCAGATGAACAGAGGCCAGCGAAGCAGCGGCGTGCGCGCGCCAACTACAGCAGCTGGCAGCTGGAGGAGCTGGAGAAGGCCTTCGAGAGCACCCACTACCCGGACATCTTCATGAGGGAGGCCCTGGCCCTCCGGCTGGACCTCATGGAGGCCCGGGTGCAGGTAGGAGGAAAGGTGGAGGTGGACCCAGTCAGCTCGGACTCAAACTCTCGAGTCCGAGCTGATCGGTACCGACTGGGTGACTGAACAGTTATAAACATCAGACCCTAACCCAATTGATCTGCATTAAAGTGTTAGCGAGTTCATTCACATTAACATTTAGGGCATTTAGCTGACGCTTTCAACCAAAGTAACTTGCAATAAGTAATAAGTAAGTACATTTGTTATAATTACTGTCGGTGCAGTAAGGATGTTGAAGTGTAAAGCACTAACAATCGCTAGGTGAACCCCTTCCCCGTATCCACAAAGATAGCTAGGATAAGATGTGATATAGTGTCTATAAAGACGGGTTTATGGATGGTGTTGCTGTTGTTTATGTTTGTTTCCTCCACCTTCTGGGCGACCCAGGTGTGGTTCCAGAACCGCCGCGCCAAGATGCGACGCCAGCTGAAGCTCCAGAGCCAGCTGGCTGGACGCTACACCGCCGCGGACGGCACGGCCACAGCGACCTGCGGCCAGGACACGCAGAGAGGCCTCAAGAGTTCCCCCCACGCGGCCGAGGGCTCCGACGGCGAGCGATGGGAGGGACGAGAGGACTTATGGGCGGTGGATACGACCCGAGACGCGACCCAGGACCGGACACGGCCCGTTGACGGGAGGTGGGGGGGTGGCGGCGGCGGTGGTGGCGGCAGTGGGGAGGGTCCCAGCTCGGAAGACTTGCGTTCCTGCAGCATCGCCAAGCTGCGGGCCGAGGCCAGGAGACACGCAGCGGAGATACGAGGCACGGCGGCGGTGGCGTCCAGAGAGGAGGAGGAGGAGGGCGCGTGCGTCACACACACAGGAAGAGGGCTACAGGAGGCATGACGGATGGCCTTTTGCTCCTACTTGTACTTCCTGTGTGTACTGAACAGTCTGATTAAGAGGAGTATGGGGAGTGTTTGAACTATATATAGCTCAAATGAGGTCAGAGAGAGACTTATGTGGTTGGAAGGTTCTAATGGGAGGCCTTAGTTAAGTTTTGCTGATGTTTATCTTTTATTTTATTACATTTTATTTTTTTTACTCTTTTGAGTTTACTTGTCTTGTTTGTAGTTTGGTGCCCGTTATAAAGGAGTTTTGTCTTGGAACATTCATTAATATTTACTTTTTATATTCCTGCCAGACCTTTTTTTGTTATTGTGTAACATTTTGTTATATAGCTGTTTTGCTCCTTTTTTAATTTCATATATCTAAAAGTGTACATAGCTTTGTTTAGTATTTGTCTCAAAATAAAAGTATACAGCCAACGTAAAATGTGTTGACTACGCGGTAAAGTGAACATGTAAAACAAAAAAAGTTGAAATATCTCTGAAGGCAAACATATTCTTCAAACAAACAAACAATCATGGTTTTAGAGAAAAGGGGTCTGTAGTGTACTCTGTAGATGTTTGAATGATGTCATCAGTTCTCAGGCTTCCTCTGACCGGCAGGATGTCTGACCCAACACAAGACACAAACTCGGACAGGAAACTATGGAAGTAGCTGTAAATTGACCTTGCCAACTGTCACCTCAGAAAGTAATCAACAACTGATGTTCTGTATCTATCATTTAACCCTGACTTCTAAAAAAAGAGTCAACAATTATGTGGTTGCAATTTTATTTGGACAACAATAGAGTCCAGGAACATCAACAGAAGTTGTGTTCAAGAACATCATTTGGTGTTTGGAGACACCTAGCCTCACATATCGTGTTTCACCAAATAATTAAATATCTGCCTGTGTGGGAGTCAAATATTGTTTCAGGTACCATATGAGTATTGGATGTTGTATATATATTTTGTATGTTTTACAGAAATACTGCCGATAAAACATGACCTTATTTAACACTAAACACAATCTATATCAATGCATACAAATCGTATCACAAACACATAAATCCTGATAAGAAATTCCCTTCCATTTATTTTCAAGACTGTTAATTTCCCGTCAGTTTCCTGTATCATTCAACAAAATACAAACAACTCTGTCCTTGGGGACTCACAGTGCCTCAACAAACAAGACACGTGTATCTCAGCTACTGAATTAAAATGCAGTCATTCCTATTCATAAAGTTTATGTGTTCATGTTTAAATATCCTATGTTCTGGTTCGGTGGCTTACAGTCTTACAGTGCCCTCCACTGGATATATATAATATATATATATATATATATATATATATATATATATATATATATATATATATATATATATATATATAATACACCTATTATCTCAAATATGAAGGCATGAGCACAATTATTATATTTTGTAAAAGCCTTACGAATCATTCTTTTTTCCATGCCCATGTTGACAATGATTACACTTCAGAGAGAGAACATTAACATTTCAGAGAAAAAGGGGAGCTCAATGATGTTTTCAGGACAAACGTCCACAGTTCACATGCATTAATAAACTCTTCGTCCCTTTATGGTGGACATAACGAAGCCGGTGTACCAAGGGGGCTATAGTGTTCTAACAGCAATCAATAAACAACGTTTTCCCATTAGTTCATAATCTCTGACCTAGCAGCCACGTATGAGAATGAGACACATGTGTAATCAAAATCTGTATTAGGGGTCTTGTCTGAATTCCAACACTCAATGCAAATATAATAGGGGGGACTGGCTCTCTTGTTTGTGAACACACAATGCGCTGGTTGCTACCCATGCGGAGAAATTAGTGTTTCTGCTATTCTTTGTGCATCGTGGCAATTTCTTTACAAGGTAATGCGTCTAGGACAGACTTCTAAATGCAAAAAAGCACACAATAGTTGTAGACAATTAAGCTATTTTAATGTAAACATACACTAGTCTCCCCTCTTGCAGAGTGATCCCAGAATACAGTTTCACTGAGCTTTTTAAATAGTTTCAACCCATGCCCAAAATGCAGTTTTCAATGATCAGATCAGGGAGATGTTTTACCAAAAGACAGCCTGTGTTCTCACCAAGCAGAAGAAGGCATGAGGGTGATCCCTGCTCCCTTGTGACCGGTTTAGCCCAGGAACAAAAGTTAATGTTAGATAATAGGAACGGGTGGCTAGACAATACAAAGAGACAGAAAACAAAGCTTAAATTATTAAAAGTAAACAACATTGATTCCATCACACGCGCCCCTATTGTTGTATTGTTCAGGCATGGTTTAAACATGAATGACTCACCAAATAAATGAAAGACAATTACCCTGTTTGCTCTCTTTTCTGACTCACAATATGTTTAAGGGGGTTGTTGTCGAATATACTATTAGAGGGGTTTTAGTTTATTTAAAAACAAGTTCCATCTCTATATTGCCCCCCTTCATTTGTGTGTGTTTTTTCAACCAAGCGAGTGCTCTGCCAAAACCCAGCAGAGCTATCTGTTTACTAATCCACTGGAGTGTGGACAGACCAAAAGTAGGCGGTGGCATTGAGTTTTATCTTGCGTTTGCATGTTCACATGTTACACATGTCATTAGAGATAATGCACTGAAGTAATCTTTGCAATTTCAAAATGTAAACAAACACTTGGTGCACGGTTCTCAATTGGGTCCGGAATGAACCAAATAACATTCAAAAACAAGAATCCGTTTTCTCTGAAACAAAACTTTGCATAGGCCTACCATCCCCACTAAATATTTGGGCAGTTTATGTCATGCTATGCTGTAGCCTACAACTACACTAAACAAAATAGGCCTACACATTACCAAGGCATATATTCAGCTTTTCAAACAAATCCACACACATACTCCCCTTATACAACAATGAACATTAACAAGTGTATTAAATACGAATCGTCCCCTATAGTAGCAATCAGGCTAATGAACTAGAAAGTTCCCACCCCTCGCAGGTAGCCTACAACAGGACACCGGACGCAGAGCCGCGGCTGCAGACAGCGGACAGCCAGCTCCGTATTTATTTACACGCCAGATCTCGCCGATAACTTTATGTCCGCTGTTTTGTTCACGGTCGATGTGGTTTTAATGCTCTTTTAAAAAATATATATATATATATATATATCGTACTAACTTACGTGGTGGAATCGAAGCTAGGTCGCAAGTCGTGTGCAGTGTTCGTGGACGGAGAAGGATGTCCGCTATCAAAGCTTTGGAGAAATGGTGCAAAATGCAGTGTGATGGGTACCAAGATGTTGCCATCAACAACATGACGACTTCGTTTAAAAACGGAATGGCATTCTGCGCTCTGATTCACAAGTACAGACCGGACCTGATGTAAGCATGTGTTCATTCTGTAAATTGATCTGATCTGATGTAAGAGATTCAACTGTAGGAACATGTCAGATTAGTTGCAATAAGTTGTAATGCAGTGGATCGTTAAGAGTTAGTCTTTGTTGATGGAGTATCGTCCTACATGTGTGATGTGTATTGCTATTTAATAAGGCCATTAAAGGCTTGTCCTTTTAACATTTTTAACATTTTTTTCTGTTCCAGAGACTATGAGTCACTAAAAAAAGAGGATGTATTTCAAAACAACCACTTGGTAAGATCTCTTCGCTACATTGTAGGCCTACGTGTTTCAAATAAGGCATCTTCTTACTTTGAAATAAAAATACTGTCAACCACTGTCAATGGATAGGCCTACTGTCAATTCAAAGTTGAAGACCTACCATTGATAGAGGTTTAACCACATGCCAACAACATAGGCTACAGACTGCTCTGAGATTCTCATGAGGTTGATTGATGTAAATGTAAAGTGGTTTCTGATTGGTGATGGCAGTGTAATAAAAAGCCAATTAGTAAAATCAACATATCACAGACCAAAGGTAATTGTATGCCACGCTCATATTAAACGATTCTTAATCTTCGCAGTTAATGCGTATTTATTCTACACACAATTTACTTAACCCCTTAACGACCCTAAACGCAGGCTGAGGTCCAAGTATTATTGTGTTTGACGATCACATGCCCCATGGGGCTTTGCCTAGATAGCCTACTAAATGGACTTCCTGGTTTAGGATAGTCCTGACCGTGTCGTCAGATGAAGAACCCGATCTGAGGAGAAGCTCTCCAGCCTAATTCATTTTGAATGAGACTGACGGTCAGGCCACTCGATCCCATCGTGATCCTGTGTGGAACTATGTCATGGTCGCAGAGGCTACGTTTCCCTTTTAAAAGTGTGTTCTAGTGCCCATGAAAACACGTGTGCTTCACTGAATTCTAGATAAGAATGAACTCGTTGAACTGAGAAAGTGACAAACGATATTCCTCTCATGTGAAAGCTTTTTAGTTTTTTTTCAGTAGATATATTATATGGTAGGATTTTGTCTCATGAACACCTTTGGTGTTGCTCTTCTCCACAGTTGTTTTATCTATTTTTTGTGTGTGTTTTGTTTTTCATTTTGCTTATTAACACAAGTTCAATGTTTTGCACTCCGAGCACTCTTATTAAATGCACGAATTGGGACTCTGAAATTGGGACAGTGGGGGTCCTCCATGTTAATCCTGATGTGGATTTTTAATGAGTCAGTCCAGGCTGATCCTAGACAATGGCTTTGCATCCTGCCCCCCTTATCCAACATCCCCCCCCCCCACACACACCACACACACACACACCACCCACACACACACACACACCACACACACACACACACACACACACACACACACACACACACACACACACACACACACACACACACACACACACACACACACACACACACACACACGGTAGAGGGACTAGTTATTTTGGTGTGTGTGGACCATTTATCGGAAAGTTTGGCATTTCAACAGACAATTGGGTGAGGTCCCTGCATTGTTTTTTTCCCAACAATTCCTATTTTTATACAAACGGTTCTTGTGCTTCAGCATCCATTATGAAGCACATCAATAAATCTCCCTGTATGCAGGGATTGGCCGTATTTCTAATATCTTTATTTAAAATACTTATTTCAAATACAAAATACTATTTTGTAATTTGGATTTTATTGAGATGATGAAAATGCCTTCGTATTTTGTATCAAAATACTTCAGTGTTGTGTATTTTCAAAATACTGTAAAATACTTTCTTTCAAACACCGTGATGACATCTATCTATATCCATAAAGCACAAAATCTGTCTTATGTCTGTCTGTGGCTAAAATTCAGATCTTGTGCAACACGTTGGAACTCTCTATATGACAGCCTTCATTAGCTCTGCAGCATCCGCGAGACACTCCCCAATCTCATGAAAAAGTTAAACCTGCGCAAGCAATTGATCGATTGCAGAGCCAGTCACCGTGCTATTACGCAGAATTAATTCCGACCTTATTTGCAGTTGAGGCAAAGCTTGAAGCTCTGCATGACAACAACCTCAGTTTCTGCTCACACCTTCTGCATGCCATAGTGGATGGTTTCCAGTGCAGATTTGGTGCCTTTATAGAACTTCGACCAGAAGTAAATGAAGCGATCCTGGCGAGTGTGACCCATCTGTACTTTAAGTTGCGCTGGCTGCCTCCACAAATGGCAAGTAAAAAAAAAAAAGAATCCAAGAACTGATTCTTCAGGCTGCCACAGATCTTGGGCTTGTTACTGAGAGTGAGGCTTGAAACACAACTGCTACGGTAGAGGAAGAGGATGACTTCTTCATCTTCACAGAAGACGTGGAGGTTATCCAGAAGCCAACTCACAGCAAGGCTGAGCTAGAGTCCCTGCATGTTTTAGAGAGGACCAAAGGAAGGACTTGCCATCCTTGGACTAGTACCCCCTCATCAAAACCCCTTTTGTGTAAGGTTCAATACCATCATTCCTTATTCGGCTTCAGTAGAGCCTTTATTTTCCTTTGCTGGACTGATTTACAGGCCCCATAGGCGTTGTCTGAATGCAACACTGTTTGAGAAGTTAGTTGTGCTTAAAGGCATCACCTGAGGAGACACCACTAGCTGAGGTGGCTAAGGTTACTGCTCCTTTCCTCACACAAGGGCAGCACAAGGACTTGAGTTCAGAAGCTTTGATAGCACAATTGAGTTTGCTATTTTCCTTTCTTTTTTCTGTTTTACAGTTTTTTTCTCGAATTTTTCTATGTTCTCTGACCTGTGAAATATTTCCAACCTCTTGCACATTCCAAATAAGAAATGATTGATAATGTCATAATTATTGGCTTCTAATTGGCCTAACTGATTGGATGGTATTAATGTGACAACCCGATTCATTTCCTTTGTATTTAGATTGATAGAGGTTGTGCACAGTTTCAGGTGTATACAAAATTATTCAACTGTGATGCAACTCACCATACGTTTGGTACTGATGGTGTTAAATAACTGAAAAGGTTAAAATGCTATCTAGTTTAAATTTCTAAATAAATCATCCATTTGGATTGTTTGTCTTTGAGTTATTGTCACTGATTCATAGTGGGACATTTATTACACCAAGAGGGTAAATAAGGAAGGATTCATTGAGTTACAGAACATTTCTCAGGGCAGAGGTTTATATTGGGATGTTTCTAACATGAGGGGTCAGCATATCTAATCTGTTGGCTGATTATGGAAGGAGTCTCTTGCTTTCAGATGTTTTTCCAGGTAGTGTACAAGTGAAGGGATAGATGAAAAAGTCTATTAGAGAAAGGTTATTAAAAAACTGCCTTGGGGAAAGAAGTATTTTGTAGTATTTTGAAAATACAAAAATACAGTATTTTATTTTGATACATTTTTTGGCTGCTGTATTTTGTAGCTTATTTTGACACATTTTTAAGGTTGGTATTTGGTATTTTATTTGGAAATATTTTTTGGAAGTTTTTTATTTGTACCCATCCCTGCCTGTATGGTTATGAACGCCGTCAACTTAATAGCCGTATCCTGATTATCATTTTCCTCTAGGCATTCCGTATTGCTGAGGAGAAGCTGGGGATTCCTGCTCTGTTGGATGCAGAGGACATGGTGGCCTTACGGGTTCCAGACAGGCTCAGTATCCTCACCTATGTTTCCCAGTACTACAACTATTTCAACGGACGCTCTGCCAGTAAGAATGCTGTTCACTGACTTGGGTTGTGTATCCACTTCATATATAATTGTCCAATTTACCACTTCAAATTAAATCAATAGCTATGGAACCCACTTTCTATGATCTATCTTGAGCTATCTTAAACCTGTTCCACAATGAAACCCACAAACTTTTATTTTGGAAAATGTTTGTTTAGCTTAGGCTTACTTGTGTATCTAGAGAGAGTAATTGCTTGTCATATTTCCAGTTGGATGTGTTAAACGGCCAGCAGAGGGCTCCAAAGAGAATCTGTCGAAGAAGAATCTCCCCATGGTCTCCAAAACCTTTGTTTCTAAAACGGCGACTGAGAAAGGTTTTCCTTCCCCGCACGGTGCAGAGTCCTCCCCCGGAACGGCCAGAGCATCTTCTGCCGTAGCTGAGGTTGGTTCTAGTTGTGGGTGTCACCTGACGACAGCCTAGTTAGTCTTTAGTCATTGAGGAGTGGCTTTCATGCAAAGTGAATGATTTCAGTCTATTCAGACATGAGGTCATTCAGGATAAGGTAGGAGACAGAAAGTGAATATAGGTCAGTTAGATGATGCATGTCGCGTTATTTGGGGGGAGGGAGGGGTAAATCACAGATTTCCTTTTTAAAAACCTTTAAAATGCATATACCCATGTCATAGAAGAGAGACATATGCTTATGGTGTGTTCCTGAATCCTCGGATGCCAGCCTTCCGAGTTGCACTTCTACATAATTTCCGGTCTCGGAGCATTTATAGCGTTCCCGTTCGACTCTGTGATTGTGTCATGAATTTGGCTGGTTGTTGTTTATTGTTAGCTACATTAGCCTCTTTAGTAAACCAGCCCGAAAACAAACAACACAACTTTACATTGTATTGCACGCACAGCAAGACTGCATTTGCATTAATTGGTGACCGGAATATAGTAGCAATGTAATCAAGTGTGAAAGAGCATTGAAATGACCAACGTGGTACAAATACAAAAGAAAATCAATTTCTTCACGGGCGCAGCATTTTTGTTGAGAGCGTCATCACTGCACTCGGTCTACTCCCTCTCCGAGAGATGAAGACCAAAAAGGGGCGTGCCTCCGAGATATGCCGCAAGAAAGCTGGGAGATTTCCCGACATCCGACTCGGAAGGCTGGCATGACTCGGAGGGTTCAGGAACACACCATAAGCAGCTGCTTTGACTGTAGTTGTTCTGTTACCCTTTCAAACAGACCAATTCGAATTGTTATACCGTCTCTCCACTTTGTAGAAGACGGCCACAGCCGGAAACACGGGAAAGTCCGGGACCCTTAACAGCAAATGTGTCACGTGCCAAAGTCACGTTCACTTGGTCCAGAGGCACTTTGTGGACGGGAAGCTATATCACCGGAGCTGCTTCAGGTGAGAAGCTGCTTCTTTCTCTAAGCCACTCAGTGTCCCACACTGTGCGGTGAAGGAACCCACAAGCTTTGCGGCCCTCTCAGTTGCCACATCCTCCCTAACTCCCTCCCCAACCACATCCGACAGGCTTTCACACTCCCATCATTTAAACAGGCCCTCAAAACCCACCTTTTCAAGATCGCTTTCAACACATGCACTCTGTCCCTTCTCTCCCCTCCCTCCTTTTTAACTAGTCCTAGTCTTATGTAGCTATTTCAGTTTTTTAGCTTCCTATTTTTATCCTATTTTATCTTTTGACTTGCATACTGTATTAATAAATGATTTTAATCTGTGTTTACTCACTGTTAAGCGACTTTGAGTATTTAGAAAAGTGCTACATAAGCTGAATGTATTATTATGTCTAAACTACGGGCCACCCCTCCACCCCCCTCCCACCCAGATGCAGCGACTGCTCTGGAACGCTTCGTCCCGGGTCCTACAGGGTTGGCTCGTCGCCAGACACTTTCGTCTGCAAATCTCACCAGCGGGATCAGCAGAAGAGCGAGCCCAAGACTGTATCGTCCACAGCGACGGTCCCGACTGATCCTGGTCCTCTCTTGTCTAGCCGGTCAAACGCGTTCAAGCCGGCTTCGTCGGCGCAATCCAACGGCCATCATCCTCATCATCATCACCATCATGATCCTCCTGCTTCAATTCAGCGACCGGACAGTAATCGTCCCACGCTAGCACCACGACCCAGAAGCGTTAGCCAAACCCCCCCCGCCCGGCGTCCCGTCTCCGTCTCAACCAACCCCGTCACCTGCAAGGCCGCCGACGTCAGCTCTGTGTCCCCCGTGACCCCTGTGACCTACTTGACCTCTGCGACCCCCGTGACCTCTTTGACCCCCGTCACCCCTGTGAGCTTCTCTGCGAACAAGACGGCGGACCACTCCACCCCGCTCTCCCTGTCGGCACAGAAGACCCAGGCAGCCCGCCAGAGGTTCTTCCAGACGGGCCGGGCCAGGCCCTTGGTGGAGCCCCCTGGGGCCAACAGGAAGCCCCCTGGACACAGCCACTCCAAAGGCGCAAAGGAGAAGAGCGGCAATAAGCAGGCTCAGGAAAACTGCAACAACAACAATGTCCGCCATTTCACCGTCCGATCAGCGAAGAGAAGGTGGGTGTCATAGTTCTGGTACCCTCTTTTTTGGGAACTTGTGTTTGGACCGCAAAGTGGACCTATGCTTCCAATTTATGGTCGTCATGCCGATGATGCTGATGATATTGCTGCTGCTGCTGATGATGATGATGATGATGATGATGATGATGATGATGCGCGTGTTTTGTTTTGATGCAGGTTCGGAGATGACTCCAGTCCAGATGGTGGTGCTAGCTTCAACCCGGAAACGTCTACCCAAGGCAAGGTAAGGACCCGGAGAGGACAGCAAACCGCTGTGGAAGCCTCTGGCCCGAAGGCTGTTCAGATGGACGAGACCAGGTTGACAACGGTGGCAAACACAACCAAAGGTAAGATATGATCTCATTAAATATATATAAATTCAACCAGGAATTGGAGGAAAAAACAATGTTTTTCTGACTAGTCAAATTTCTAGTGGCCACAGTGTTTTTATGGCTTAGTCGCTCAAACCACTAGTCCACTAACCATGTAGGAAAAACTATTGCAGCGACCCAGGTTTGATTCCCACCTGTGGTCCTATGCTACATGTCCTTGTTAAAGGCATAAAAAAACAAACATCACAAAAATTGCTCCATTCTTGTATACTCGATGTGGAAAGAAATATCTTGCTAAGGCCAGGCGTCATGATGCAAAGTTTCACTGATAGACTAAACCAGATGTTTCCTGGTAAACAAAGGTTTCACTTCTTAAGATTTACTGACAGATTATTGGACGGCGGCTTCATTAGTTGGTTGATGATCATGCCATGTGTTATTTGGGTTATTTTGCTCAACACGGAGCTCTTATGAACTAGTGCGATAATTCCCCAGACCATGCAAATGATCTCATAGTACCTGCAGATGTGCGCACATGTCTCAGTGGAACCGGTACTTCTAGACAGATTAAGCCATCTGCTTACAAGGGTAGGGGTTCAGTCCCTAATGCATGCATTTCCTAAAGGCTAACTAGAGATGCTTTATTGGCCCACATCCAGCAAGGGTTGAGCCTACACCATCGGTAGGCTCAACGTCCACAAGCAACGGATGAGTCCCACTTCAACCGTGATGCAGTGTTGAATCAAGGGTTGTGCTATATAATTCTGCATTAGGCTGAGCTATGGCTATCAAAGTAGGCCTCTCAATCAGTTTTGTATTTCGTGCGCAGACTTGACGGCCTGTCAGGACAGGCGTTCAAAGCTGATGCTCGTCACAACGGATCCAGAAAGAAGGTAAGTCTCCGGCTAAAACCGGCTTACTAACACCAGCTCGCTTAGCGGAAGGCGGCTCAGAAAAAAAAGGCTAACCGTTGAGGGAGAAAAAGTCTTGAAGCATTTTGACCTTGATACCAATGCAGCTTCTGTTCTCTGCTCTCTACTGAGACCCCTTCCTCTCCCTTCTCTCGTCTGTTGTGCTTGTGGTTGTCGACGGGCTCAGAGTGCCATGCCACTAGTCCCCTTCTGTAGACCTGCCCATCTTCTAGTCCGGTCCTAAGGAAACGCCCGCTGTGCCATCCAACCAATCCCCCCCCCTCCCCGCACCTCTGTCCTTACACCTCAGCCCCCTCATTACCTACCCAGTCACTGTTTTCATGGCTTTTTTTTTTTTAACCATTCTAACATGAAAGGTGAGTCCTATCTCTTTTCCCCTTTTGTACATCCCTCGTATCCATTTGTTGGTCTATGCGTAGACAGCAGATATTGTTAGATTTTTCCTTATTATCCTTGCAGAAATTCGGACGTCTATGTTGGCGTAGAGCAGGACGTGCCTCAGACGGTCCCTGGGGGGTCTCCGGCCGACGTCAGCGCTACGGCCGTGGCACCTGAAGTGTTCCAACCAGACGTACCCTTGGTTGATCCTCCATGTGGGGGTCTTCTGATCCCAGCGGAACCGCAGACCTCCTTGGGTGATCTAGTTGACCTTTTTGTCTACATAGCGCAAATATGACAATGGTTTTGGTCCGTCATTCAAGTGTGACACATACGCTAGCATTTGTAACAAAAAGAATTTAACATCATTTTCACATTTATTAAATGCTAAGATAATTGTTTGTTCTTCGTTGGTGTCATATATTTGTAGCGTCATTCCAAATAATTGATTGAAAGAAAAGAGGGGTGTGAAGACGTGATCAGTGGCAACATTTAATCAGTATTCTACTTTTCCTCCTCTTTTTTTGGTGGGGGGGGGTAACTTCTGTGTTTTGCAATAGAAATCATAGACCCTCTTTGATTCCCCCCCCATTCCCCTGCTTGGTTTTATTTCAGCCATGACACGCGTTACCGCAGGATGTCCTTCGCCAAACCCCGCCTGCTCACCACGGACTCCAGCCAATCAGAAACATCTACATCTCAGCTGCTCACCAGGTCGAGACCCTGCTCTCCCCCTCTCTCTCTCTCCCTCTCTCTCTCCCTCTCCCACTGTCTGGGTCTCCCTCCCTCTTTCTCCCTCTCTCTCTCTCTCTCTCTCTCTGTTATCGCCAGGCGCCAGGCGCCGGGGCCTGGCCTCTCTCCCCTTCCTGTTGATATTCAGGGCTCTTCCTTACAGCAGGGGGAAGATCATGAGAACATGTAGACTTTTTTTTCTTTCTTTTTTTTAACATAAGAAGCAGGTTAAGTCACATGCGACAATGGTTTCCCGATGATCCGCCATGAAAAGGTCTACCTAATCCCATTTTATCTACCTCCTTTTTTAGGCACTAAAAGGGGAGAGTATCTGTCACCCGCCAACGCCTCCAAGACCGAAATGAGGTCAACCATTGTAAGTTTTCCCCTATTAAGTCTCTTTTTTTTTTTTTGAAGAGATTAATTAACGGCTACCCAAATATGATTATATTTTTATTACCTCGCCGGTGACTGTCGTGACAGGCTTTCCAGTGTATTTAGCAACCTGCTTCAAATGTGGCGGTTTGATCATCCCTCCAGTGTGCGGTAACTCTTCTTTTCTCTGATTGGATGCCATCAGATAAGGTGTCATCACATACCGACAGATCAGATCATGAAGGACCTGGGCGATATCGAGGAGGAGCTGGGCACCTTGGAGAAGGAAGGGGTGGAGCTGGAGAAAAAGCTACGCAACTGCGAGGAAGGTGTGTCTTTTTACGATGAAGTCATTTAGAATACTTTTCTTTTCTTTATCTTTTTCAGTTTGCAAGTCATTGGGGACATGGGGATCAAACCACCTACCTTTTTGGCTTGGATTCAAACACACTAGCTAATACACTGTCGTACCCATATGAATATTTACCACTTAAACTTATTTTAAAGAAGTTTGATCCATCCCTGTGTACAGACTGAACTTGGATTTTAAGATATTTCAGATTCTAGAATGAATACCTTCATTATTTTTCCTGGCTGCAGACAAAGCAAGCATATTATGACAAGACATTGGCTTCTGGTTCCTTGTGATGGACATTTGTCATTATTTATGACGTTTCATGGACTAAATGACAGTTCAAATACTCATTAGTTGGAGCCTGGAGGTGCTTGATTGCTTTGTTCAAGGTAAACATGGCTTGGGCCACAGTAATGTTTTTTTTTCCAACCACCCAATATTATTCCTTGCACTCTCTTTGGCTCGATGAATCTGTCCTGAGCTCAGGCTGTGAACGTGCTGTCATTTGGGTCAGAATTTAAAATAAATGTTCTCGCCTTTTTGAATTAAAATACCGCCCATGAATGGACATTTGGAAAGGGGGAGGGGAGAGGAGGGGAAAACCAAACCTTGTTAGTAATTCATTGTACAAGCGTGTTATTTTTAGAGATGGAGGCTCTGAGAACAAGGTTGGCTGTTTTATCTCCGGTCCCTTGACATCCCAGAGGGTACTGGCCATAATTGTTGAGCAGCAAATTTTGATATTTGCATATTCCCCAAACAAGACCCCATTGATTTATGTTCTCAACTCCATTATTCCAATTTTACACGTTATAAAAAACATAAAAGGGCCATTCAATTTGATCTATACTTTGTTAGGCAAATGTATCCCTCTCCGTTGTGTCGTCTGTAAACCCAAGTTGCTTTTGCGTTTGCGTATGCCCAGAACTACAGTGCAATGTTAAGGGTCATATTTGGACATGTTCATTGCCTTATAACTCTGATTATCATACGTAAGGATAGTGTGTTGGATTTCCCTAGTTCACCATTTCAGCAAGATTAAACACCAATCTGGTTATTTTTATTTTTTGTCTAACCTTTCTCTAACATGCGTGTAAGTCAGTTTCCCCAGTGGAAACGTGCGTATAAGCTTCAAGTGTTTAGCACCTCGTCTGTGATTTGACTCTGAGATGCTGACCTAGACACTAATTCCTTGGCATCCGAAGGGGCCTCTTTGCAAAACGATTCATTGTTTGGGGCACGATTGGTCAGGCAGCATCCTTTATGTTTGCTTCTGCCGTGGCACAAACCAATTAAGTGTGTATAATTGTTTAAACTCTGGCTTTAAAAATTCTTGCCTGTATTTTTACTGATAAAGGTGATGGTACAGCATAGAGGGATTTTTCGATGTCCATGACTTCACAATGTAAGGACTCTACCTAATGTATACTTGATCTACGCAGCATACATAAGTCAACAGTTTGCTATTTTTTGGCGCACCGTCCAACAATAAAAAATATATATAATTCTAACCAATATTATTCCTTTATACAATCTTTTTGAACTTTATGTATTACTAACTTTATGCAGTGAACATGCTGCCATTTTGGTCCGAATGTTGGTTTGGTTTTGAGTGGTTGTTCTTGAACCCCATCACAAACGAACTCAGTCAGATTTGAACAGATACTCGTTGGAGACATCACTTGTCGTCTTTACTTGATTGATTGATTAATTGGAGGCTAAATGAGTGTGTGAGAAGCCTTGGCTTCAGCGATCGTGAAACGGAAAGACAAGCCAAGTGTAATTTCGGCCTCAACAAAAGCTGTTAAATTAAAGCTTGATATTAAATTATGATGTTTCCGCCTTTGCACATTTTTTGGATTCTTCCTGTAATATTTCGGTCCGGGTATGAATCTGTTACTAATGTGATTAGAAAGATATAATGCATGCACATGGCAATGCATTTGCTAATTGGCAGCATTTTCAATTTGACGAGATAAAGGAATCTAAATTTACTAAATTAAAAGCTGTGTGACTGTCTTGACATGAGGTTTGTGCCAGAATCCTGAATCCAGGGCCCAATAAATGTTCAAACATGGGCCCCCTGAGTTTATAATTAACAGTATAACTTTGATTAATTGAATAGTATTTGACTCACACTTTTCCAATTAAGCGCTATGTATCCAAAACTATGACGACCCCTTTCAGATGCAGGGGGGGACTTTTTGATGAACCACATAATGGTTGAGTGGTTCAACCTCATCAGGAAGAAGCAGGCGTACATAAGGAAGGAGTCCGAACTGGTCTACATGTGAGTGTTAATTGCTGTGTGTGCGCGCGTGTGAATGTGCGTCTGTCCATCCGTCGTTCCAATGTAGGCATTATATTCCACACGTTGAAACACAACCCCATAATTATATTTCACCAATTTAAAACTTTTAGTTCACACAATATCTGTTTGAAATGCATCTTTTGTGTACAATTCACTATATTTTTTGATTTTATGTTAGGTTAACTTTTTGGTTTAAGTACCTTTTTTAGTTGGTAAGTTGCAGCATTTACCAAGTGTCATGAATGCCTACATCCATCCAGAGCTAGGATACAAGACCTGGAGGTACAACAGCCTGGAGTGGAGGCAGAACTCAGAATACTGCTGGGAAAACCAGGTGTGTGTGTGTGTGTGTGTGTGTGTGTCTGTGTCTGTGTCTGTGTCTGTGTCTGTGTCTGTGTCTGTGTCTGTGTCTGTGTCTGTGTCTGTGTAAAAATAATTAACTTGAGTGTAGCATTGTCTTCATTATGTCCTTCTCAGCTGTGTTAATTTTGCTCGACCAGATAGCTTAAAGTCAGCGGTGGATCAAGAGCATGAGGAGAAGCTGATGGAGAGACTGGTGGAGATAGTGAACGGCCGAAACGCCATTGTGCAGGTTTTGGATGAAGACAGGCTCAGGTGAGATTCAATGGGCTTTGTTGTTGTTAGTTTTGTCGATAGTCTTGGAGAACAGTGAAAGTGATTTTTTTATTTTTTTTTATGAGCTTCATTCCTTCTCACTCAAACTGCTGTTCACATTACACTCATCATCCTTTTTTTTTCTTCTGCACTCGGTCGATTCAGGACCACGTTAACAATGCAATACTCATGTTAAATTCATTTCAGGGAAGTGGAAGAGGATCAACAGTTAAATAATATGATGCAGAGTCTTGGTAAGTTCAAAGTTTATATGTTGTTTTGAACATTAAAAAGTTTTTTAATTTACGTCCCGATGCCGTTTGTTATGAGTCTTTTATTTTGGTGAACAGGGGTAAAGAAATCACCCAAAAGGAGGAAGTCATCTGTTTCAAAACTCTTCAGGCGAAGAAGTAAGAGAGTGGTGGATTAAACACGGAACCGGTGTTGAAGCTTACTGCCATGCCCTAATACACTAACTGAAAAGTGTGTGGGTATTAAGTCAGCTTTTAATGGTTTTATATCTCAACGATTTGAATACATTATAGAGGAATTAATTGTGTCCTCTTTTTTTTTTTGAATTGGGTTACTGTGGAAAATTTGGCAAGTGTGACCGATAAAATAATTTGCTTCATGTTAAAATATTCACTATTGTATGTATTGGAAGATGATCGTGGTTTTGTTAACATTTACATTGTTTAATAGTTCACCTTGAATTGAAACCTTGAATTGTTTTCTTCACCGTATAGTTAGGATTTGTTGAGGTTCATGAATGTCTTATGTTTGTGTTTGTGTGTGTGTGCGTGTGTCCTCAGGTTTTTTATAGGATAGGTTGTCTTAACATGTCTGTGTAAAAATAAATGTTTAAAGAACCCATCACAATGTATTTGAAGCATTTGTAATGCGATTGATATTGTAAAAATACATATATTTTCTCTTCAGCTCTGTAGCGTAGTCACTCGTATGGCATAAAAGGCATGTTCATGTATTATTATTATTATACAGGAAATCTTCCAATTTAATTCAATCAAAAGAAGCAAGGAAAGATTGATTTCCATTTGACTGTGTATTTAATATTATAACACATTTTAAGCAATGTTACTTTTAGTTGTCTTAATCCAAGACTAAAACAATTATACATTTTCGATCAGTTTTAGGGAATATAAAAAAGGAAATTTAAACAGGAAAAAATATCAAGATGGCAAAATGATGGCAAAGACACACATGTTGACATGATCCACACATGTTGAATGAGATGTTTTTGCCCTTTTTTTTTTACCTCCTATAAACACTCTCATTCTGTACTGTAGGTGGCAGCCTGGGTATGCAGTATCACACCGCAGGAACTTTGAAATCCAATTTGCCACAGTACAGACAGTTAATTTCTTTGCTAATTTTATAAATGCTGCAAAATGTTCAGCTGGGCTGAAGCAATAATATTACGTGAAAGAGGATTAGTTTAGAGCTGTAGCTTATGGCCAGGCAGGGCTTATAAACTATAGGTTTGTCTGGAGCTCCTTATCTGCACACCAGGTTTAATTAAACATTACTCTTCACTAATATCTGTTAAAGAATGGCCCCCAATCCCTACCTGGCCTATTATGAATTTCACATTCCTTAACGTTATTGATTTGCTTAGTCACTCATCTGTGAAAATGCTATTTCCAGTGTTTGTAGGCGGTGTCTGTTTCTTTTTCATGCCACAATTTTGAACTGATGATGGGACGTACATATTTATAGTGTTTTGACTGAACTTATTGTCCCAATAAATCAGTTTTTTTTTCTTTGGAAGACGAATGGCAATCAATGTGTGCATTTAATGTGTTTTTAAAAAATGTTTTAAAGGAAGGCATCAAGTTAATTTGCTCCCGTCAATATAATTCAGCTACTTAGGGAATCTGTCTCCCCCATCCCCCCCTCTCCCGTTTTGAAATGCATGAAATTGTGATCATGAACTTGGAAAAACAATCTTTCTAGTTGAGCGCACGCTGAAGATTGGGTGGCGGGGTAGAGGAAAAAAATGCAAGGCATGATGTCTGTGACAGTCAACACTGAATATGTGTGATATTAGAGTTAATTAAAGCTTTGCGCGCCATATACTGCAAATGCTTGCACTTCTGCAATTAAGAATCAAAGGCGATGGCTTAGTGTCAGGGGGTGGGGGAAGGGGGGGGGGGGTTGGTGTGTGTGTATGAGGGGGGGGGGGGGGTGGTGTGTGTATGAGGGGGGGAGGGGGTTGTCTAATACATGGGTTTTAAACTGGAATGGGACCTGATTTGCCGAGCTTCGAGCGACAAGCATTAACAACAGCCTCAAATTAGAGGGATATTAATATTCATAAGTCAAAAAAAACAATTCATCCTGTGAACGTGTGATGAAATGGAATCCTCGGAGGTGAGCTCTCGTGTCCAGTCTGCCAGCGCTCATTAAAATATGCCATTACCCAAGAAGTGCTTAATCTCTATGAAAGGCCTGGGAGAGAATACGAACAAAATCAGTGGGAACACGGGTGACAGAAAGAAGGGAAATTTGAATTCTGTTTTGTTGATGGGACTTTCATCATTTATTTCGATTATTTTTAAGAACAATAAAGTATGACAGATAGTTGATCGGTGTATCTTGGATGGTGCTACTTCCTCTTTTTATATTTATGTATGTATATTTAGATAAAGATATAGATATATGCATACATAAATAGCAGCATAACAACATTATAATATTGTTATGCTGCTCTCTTCAAATATAATTGTTTGAATTTAATATTTCACATTTATCCGCGACTTCAACTTCTATCCTGACCCAAGTTTTTTTTGGTGCGTGTGTCTGGCTTGTGTGTCTGTCGGATTTGTGTGCGTGTGAGAGTTGTCGAAGCAAGGAGGTCTCATTTGATAGCATGTGCCAGAGTCTGCCACTAGCCTGTAATTATGATGCTCGAGGTAATTTTATCAGGCTCATTAGCTCTGATGAGTAAACGAGAATCGTGCCTCTAATTTATTGGCTATTCAGGCTGGAGCCCTAATTCTCATCAGAGAGATCATAATATTTGTATAGTCACACACACACACACACACACACACACACACACACACACACACACACACACACACACACACACACACACACACACACACACACACACACACACGTAGATACTAGGCTCTTAGACCAACATTAGTAGATATTTTAAACCTAATTCCGCTAATTAATCAGATACCAAGTCACACACTCCCTAATACTCAAACTCACTGCGATTGAGACGTATGTGTGCACAACGCTCTAGATTGTTCTGTTGTTACCATGACATCTAAGTTTTTGTCTTTTTTTTAAGATTTAAGCATTTTTTTAAGTGGAATTTATCATTTCCCATTATTTTGCTTTGACACAAATTCCAAATTCTCACACCACTCCAAACATTTAATAAAAACAAATTGCATTGTTACCCCCCCTCCCCCCATCCCTGTTCAATTGAGATGATCCATTTTCTGTGTCAGAATGTGTTCTGGCAGAGGGGGTAAATATTCCCACCATTTCAGTGTGTGTACGAAATTTGCATTGAGGAGAAATTATGCATGGCGGCGGTTGGAAATGAAATGTATAAAGTGCATGACTGGTAGACTTGACAAGTGCAGCTTTCATCCATCTCAAATGAATAATTTTCACTTCCCCTTAAACATCCCTAATCCAAGCATGTTATCAGCCGGCATGCAGGATCCTGCCACACTTCTCCCTCTCTCTCTCTCTCTCCTTCCCTCTCTCCCTCTCTTTCCTTAACACCGCGGTACAACTTTTAACTCCAGCCTGAGATTCAGCACTGCGGTTACATACCGCCTAGTCTTAAGGAATCTTTTTTTTTTTATCCCTTTTCCTGCTGCTGGGTTTTGTGGCTCAGTAAAAACTCCTTCCAAACACACACACACACACACACACACACACACACACACACACACACACACACACACACACACACACACACACACACACACACACACACACACACACACACACACACACACACTTATATATATATAAATATATATAAAAAGTCTTAATAGATAGGAGAATGTCTCACTCTTTCCCCTCTTCCCCTCCCTCTGTGGTTTCTCCTCAGAGGGCGACTTTATGCACTGTATTTTACCTCCTGATTCACACATGTCGAGTGTATTTCCTCCCTGGGCCTTTATCCTCCTTGTTACCTTTCTGTGAAAGGCCCATGCTCGTATAAAGTTAGTTCCAAACTCTTAAGGCCTCCATTGGGCTACAGAGGGATGTGCACGGTATTTGAGTCCTTATTTTTTGTACATACCCATGAATATCCTAAACTGGATCACCTGTTAATTGTGTGATGTTTTCCTATTCAGTTTCATTCCACTCTCACACGGTTTATGAAGTTCCCTTGCCGTAGTTCCAAGTGTTCAAGCAGTTTTAGAAAGCGCTATGACAATAAACAATTAGATGTGTAATTGGTGTTTATGCCGTTAATCCCTGTGATAGCCTTTTAATGGGGAGTGTTACCTTTGCTATTTTCAATATCCTCTTTCACAGGAGCCTGGGCTTCTGATAAGAATATTAACCTCATCAGTTTCAGGTAACTTTCAACAGCTTTTTTCTCAAAGTCTTGTCTCAAAGAAGCTGTGTGTTCACGCTAGTCTCAGCCCTGGCATTTAGTGACATTTTAAGCCTTTTAACAGAATCCAGGCAGGGATTTACCGTTGCCACCAAAGGAAAATAATTTATACTCTGCTTTTTTTTTTCCTGAGGAAACTGTAGAGGGATTAAAAGCACCAGCAAGATTTATATGTGGAAGTAAAACAATATTGTGACTCAGTTAATATATGATGTACTTTCATGTCTTGAGAAGGAGTCAGAAGTGGTTTTACCCATCTGGTTTCACAATACCTTTTGATGTCACTGGGAATGTTCTTATTCCAAGTTTAATAAAATATAGCACTTGGTTAGTGAAAAATAAGCTTCCTCAAACTCAGGTTTAACTTTAAAACTTATCATGAGATGAGGCAGGTATTGTACCGAAGTATGTTTCTCCATTGTCTGAGGATTGAACCACAGTTGTTTAAGTCAAGTTTTTTCACGCTTCTTTTGAATATGGGCTGAAAGATCTGTCTACATTGGTTCACGGTTTAATCCACAAAAAACTAAACCAGTGACAATTTGTAACGTTATTACGAATGAACTTCCATCTTTCTCCATCGTTGGGTATACTTTAACCGCCGTGGTAAAGAAAACCCTTCAACTTAGGTCCAAGGTTCTTCCAATCAAGCTTCTTTGAACTTGCAACTAAATTTTTCAGCCTATTTTATTAAGAAACCGGACAAAACTACAATATATTCAAACATGTTTCTCCAATTAAGATGTTAACCTTTCCAATCAAGCTTCTTCAAACCATGAAAGAAAGCAGGCAAAAAAAACAACAGACAATAATACATGTGCTGCACATGTCTGTAAATGAACGCCAGGAAACAAACGATACTCTCTGTGGGGGTACTTTCTGTGTGTGTGTGTGTGTGTGTGTGTGTGTGTGTGTTTTTTGTTGGGTTCTGGTCTGTGTGTCTGATATGCCTGCCATGCATCTCTCTCTCTCTCTCTCTCTCTCTCTCTCTCTCTCTCTCTCTCTCTCTCTCTCTCTCTCTCTCTCTCTCTCTCTCTTCTCTCTCTCTCTCTCTTCTCTCTCTCTCTCTCTCTCTCTCTCTCTCTCTCCCCCCCACACACACACACACCCCTCTCTCTCTGACTGAGAGCAGCTTTTGATGCACTGCCTCTCTCTTATCTCCTGCCTGGCGAGGTTAATGAAGTGGTGGCACTTTTGGAAGAAGTAGAAAATGGGGATGAGTGGCACAGACCAGAGGAAGCTTGAAGATCAAGCGTCCTACTCTGAGCGGACTGTAAGTGGCAATTTTTGGTGAATTACATAGACAATAAGGAGGGGTTGTCATCCTCCTTGAACACAACAGTCGCCTGAATCAGGGGATGGCGATTGGATCTCTTTAAGCCTGGTTCATATGAAAATTACATTAGCATTTAGGGGCCTGGCTTGTAATGTGATCTGTCAAACAACCCTCTGCCTCTCTATGGGTCTGCCTGTCTCCTTGCACACATTTTGTCACAGTGTGGCACGAGTCATAGTGTATGTGTATGTGTGTGTGTTGGTGTTGGTGTGTGTGTGTGTGTGTGTGTGTTTTTACACACATAGCAAAGAGCTGTAGTGTTTCATTCAAGTTAGTAGGGAAGGATGTAATTTGCCCAAACTCAAAATGGGTTCTTTCTTAACTTTGTACTCTTCAGATTAATCCTTATTTAAATGAGCGGGGGGGGGGGGGGGGGGGGAGTGTACACTATTTCAGCAGTAGAGGCACAGTCATTTGAATGACTTTGGAGAAGGGGAAAAAACCCACTTTGCCTTTTTAAAGAGGCAACAAGGCCATGTATCTCACAAGTTGGTACGGTGGCCTATTTCAGCTGTAATGACTGTCGTCAACGTCCATGTTGTTGTCACATCTCGTACACAAAGGCCAGAAACGGCACGCTGTTGCACATTTAATAACAGCTGATGTACTGCTAATGCGCGCTATTTCTGATCTTTTTATTCTAATATTCCAATTCCCCTTGCATCCATGAGAGCTAATAGGTAAACAGCCCCTGCATGGGAGAAACCAAGCAGTGCTACATGCCAAGGAATTAGCATATAGATGAGTTCATCTCATACAAATGGCATACTTTTTTTGCCAATAACTGCCAGTGCTGAGCAAAGATCATGTATGTAAAAGTGTACATGTAGAGAGAAAAAGAGTAAATTAATCCATTTCAACCATCATTCGATCAAATACAGCTTTATAATTGTGTGGTACCCCTTCTCTCATCTGCCATTATTGTATAAATGGTCCAATAATTTCCAACTGTAGCCTAATTGTGTTGGGAGCAGGCCAGGAACTTTGTTGACAAAAATAACCATTGGTGTCGAGGACAAGGTCAATTAGAATCGGATGAAATAAAATATAAAATACATTTCTTAAATATTTGCCAGAACATTGGAATATTTGCCCAAAAAGTCTTTTATTTTCAGCCATTTCCGTAAAAGGAACAACGTTGACCGAGGGTTTTTGTGTTTGATCCTCACTACGGTAAACCCATAAATAACCACGCGGTGACTGTGAATCACGGCTATTCGTTGCATAGCTCATGTTAATATGCCAAAAGATTATCGAATTGGGTCAGCTAATTAAGCAATTAGCTTATTCCTGCTCTGTGGTCAGGATGGCGCTAAGCCACGGCATTGTGAGAGGCCTCCCCTGTTCCCAAACCAGGGGAGACTTGTCTGCCTGCGTTTGGGGCTCGTATCCCCTTGCTCACAGTGAAGCCATCCTTCCCCTCAAAGTACACAGAGAAACGAAAGAGACCCATGTCTTCTCTAATGCTCCCATTTCCCATGCAAATCCCTCGAATTGAAAAGGTTGTTTATTGTCTCGCTAATATAGTGAGACATTTATGTAGTGCTTTTTGAAGTGTTTGCTCTCAGCGTTTTTGTAGCTGTGTGTTAACACACGCGAAATCCCACACAGATTAGAGTTTGATAGCATTAAAGCCACGATGAATGTCTTTGGGTTTTAGTTGAGCTTTGCTTTAGCGCGGCGGCTTCTTACGCGCGGCATCTGAAGATGGCATACTTCTTACGCGTCTTGTGTTGGGAGGGGGCATTAAATCCACCCTTGTCAGTTATTTGAACTTCCTCTCTGTCAGGCATAGTGGTTTATAGTGCCAAACTTTTTCTTTAATAATAAATATAATACGTTTTACCAAGTTGTTATTACCAATAACTTCATCATGTCTACTGTAGGCACAGATATTTTGTTGTTTATCTGTTAT
>OLKM01000069.1:50000-52500 GCA_900291075.1 Melanogrammus aeglefinus
GATGGCACGTACCCCAGGCTTTTCATGAGGGCCCTGAACATCTCATGGTGTGAGCAAAAACTACCCGACCGATTTACAGAGGCCTCAGTTCACCTTCCCTGCTACCATTGCTCTAATGTAGAGTACGCTCTGCTGACCACTGCTTTCGTGCTGATCACCACGTCGAAACCAATGTCAAATGCAGGGGGTCATCCATGCCCAAATAGAGGAAGAAGACCACCCAATTACTTTTGCATTATTGGCAGACACACAACATCAAATTGGGGACTGACAAATGCTAATGAGGGACAAAACATCTTTTGAATAGCGCACACCTCAGTGCCACTCCAGATGTGCTGGACTGGCACATCTGGGAAAGCATGGGCCTATGCCTACTTTTACTTGTGAAGGTGTTTCATTAATAGTGGAGGGATACATGTAAGTTCACTGCTGCTTTTTAGGATAATAATTCTGACCAGATGTTTGACTGTTCTACGGCATCCAAGTACATTATCCCAGGGTAATTATCAACGTGACAAATGTTGGCTAGCTAACACTTCTTATTTGCTTACTGTCGCCTATATACATAAAACACACAAACACACACACACAAATACACACAAACACACACACACAGACACACACACACACACTGTTTGCCATATGCTGGACATCAAACATACGTGTTACAGGATTCCACAGGAAAAAATAAAGAGAGAAGAAAAACGTCTTTCATAAACCAATTGCCAATTAGGACGCACGGTTCGACGCGGATCTATAAAAGGTTAATATGGCTGAGCTGCGGTGGATTTCTCCTGGGTAAATGTCACTTAGACGCCAGGCTCCACGAGTCAAGATCTCCCTGCAGATCTAAATTTAATCACATGGCCGTCGTCTGGCCTCCCCGTCCTAACCCTCATTAGTCCTGGTGCTGGTGTAGGAGGAAGATCAGGCCCCCTTTGCCCCCTAAACCTTCCTGAGCCACTCTCTTTCGCTCTCTCTCTCTCTGACCCCCCCCCCCCCCCCCCCCCCTCCCCCAACCACCACACACACACACACACACACACACACACACACACACACACACACACACACACACACACACACACACACACACACACACACACACACACACACACAAACGCACACTCAACTGGACCAGAGACGTCGACTACGTCATCCCACCCTACCATCGGCACCCCCACCCCCACTGCCACACAACAACAACAACAGCAGAAGAAGACACAAAGCTCGCAGCAATACAATGCATGTTATCAAGCAAGCTCCCCTTTTATATACGTGTGTTGTGGACTGTGCAACACGGCTTTTATCCATCTTTTGAGCGCAGCATGGTGAGAGAGAGAGAGGTGAAGACAGAGAGCGAGAGAGCAGGCCAACGACTTGGCCTACAGATCCCCACCATGTGTAGTGTCTTGTCAGTAGCGGTGCGAGCTGTCACCTGCACCACCTGTCAGGCCCTTGCCCCAGCTAAAGAGAGGCCGGGTGGGTGGGGGTGGTAGGGTGGGGTGTGTGGTGTGGGGGGGGGGGGGGGGGGGGGATTGCAGGGCGGATGACCGGAGCCATCCCAGCCACCAGTGCAACTTAATTATCTCCTCAGAGTTTAATTAACCAGAGCCTCTTTCCTTTGCCAAAACGTCTGCCATGACGGTGCTTGAGGAAGACAGGGGCCAATGTGTGATATGATTGATTACGGTCGGACCGCTTCCTAGCATTTGGGTGGCTTCCACTAACGTCTCCAATAATATACTGTATATATGTATATATTTTAGAGTTGGCTTATTGTTACAGGTCTATATGGGAGAAACTGTAGTGATGTCGACTTGGAAGGTTGCATATGATTATAATGGTCACATTTCCATATTGTTGAGATACCGTAGAGTGGCATTGCTGCCAAACATATTAATATTATGAAATGGTACGTTTCTTTAAGAAAATGTGATGGCAAAAATGCAACCCACGTGCAGTAAGAATACCGAATCATTTATTTCTGAACGTTAATATGAATTACATAGGAAAATGTGTAATAATTCTTCTGCCCTACAGAAATGATTAACATAATTCTGATAAATAGTCGGATGGCAAATGTGTGAATTGAGCTCGATTTATCTTAATTAATATCTTGAACCTACTTGGAGAAAGGTGTGTGTTTGTGTGTGTATGTGTGTGTATGCAGTGTGTGTGTGTGTGTGTGTGTGTGTGTGTGTGTGTGTTGTGTGTGTGTGTGTGTGTGTGTGTGTGTGTGTGTGTGTTTGTGTGTGTGTGTGCGTGCGTGCATTGGTGTCTGTATAGGTGTGTGTTACTCGTGACATGCTAGCGCTAGTCCAAGAATATTAGCTCCCTCTCCAGGTAGGCATCAACCCCAGACAGTCTGATAATAATAATAATAGCACACACACACACACACACACACACACACACACACACACACACACACACACACACACACACACACACACACACACACACACACACACACACACACACACACACACACACACCT
>OLKM01000069.1:57500-62500 GCA_900291075.1 Melanogrammus aeglefinus
ATTCATTATGTTTGATTACCAGTGTATAGTTGACGTGATAGAGGTTATTGTTTTGATTCATTCATATGTACAGTATGTATTTCAGATTTTGTTTTTTTTGTATGTTTAATTAACTGGGGCGGCTGAGCACATTTCTCCCTTGAATGATCAAACTCTAAACTGATAACCACTATTAATGATTCCGTCATTAATACAAAGGTGTATCTATGAAGCAATCAAAACAGTTCAAGTGTACTTATCAACATCAACTAAGTCATTAATAAATATGCTTATTATTTAACCTGAATGATATGATTTTAATGCAAAGCTCTCAGTTAAGACATACAATATAAAGTGTCTGTATAGGTTAATATATCAATACAGTAGTGTGTCCACATGACAACATTGTCATTGATGCCGTGCCTCCCTGATTGACTTTCTCTCATTATGTCCGCGGGGTCGGGGTCCATAAGTTAAGAAATAAGTATTGATCGCGGCCAGCATTCAGTTATTTGGCACGGCGATCAATAGAAGACTGTGTTTTTGTTTGGTGTTTTTTTTTCTTCCTCTCACCCCTCAAAGTCCTTTTTATTCCTGGAGTACTTCCACAGGCACACGCTGTAGGATAGCTTTCTGTTTAGCACTTCATTAAAACCGCCTCTAATAGGACTCACTGGGGAGATGCTCCCAGCGTCCTGGGTAAAAGCTATCAACATCTGCATCAATTAACCCCCCCGGTCCCCGCGGGGGCCATTAGGGCACAGAACCACCCTTTAAGGCTGCATATGCTTTTAGCTTACAATTGAGAGTTAACAAATCTTGTTTGGTTTAGCCCTTTGTTGCTGTGAGCGCTACTGAGATATGTGTGTTTATTTTACAGTTAAAGAGTAAACAGTGGCTAAAGCTAATCTAATAGGATACTACTGTGTGTTGGAAATGGACACGGGGGAAGTTACAGTACAACTGTTTATGCGAGTAATTGCTAATCTTGTTGTATTGAATGTTTTTTTTATTATTTGGTCAGTGTTTATTGATTTTGGTCGGGTCTGGTTTGGAAAGGCTCATTTTGTGGGGACCTATAGGCTGCAATTACAAGCTCTGAGCAGGCAGTTTGACAAGAATTGAGAGGAACATTCTACCAACTAAAGATCTCTACAGGAAATCTTTATCTACAAGGGATTTCAGCTGAGCAGTAATGAGGGTGTTCTTCTAGAATATATATATATATATATATATATATATATATATTATATATATATATATATATATATAATATATATATATATATATATATATATATATATATATAATATATATATATATATATATATATATATACTTTTTCATGAACCAAAATAAATGAACTCAAACAACTTATTTAAATAATTCTGGATATGTGAGATGATTTAATATCTGACTATAATAAAGTAAAGTACACTTTATGTAGACATATATATAAAAACCCTTGTGACAAGAACAACCAAAATAGTCCTTCACTCATAATGCTATTTGAAGATTTCAAATCAGTAAAGGTATTTTAATTAAACTTTTAGTATAATAGATGTAAATTGCTTTTAGGAGTATCATGCATTCAAATGTGTAAAATGTCTGATGCATAATTTACAAACACTTACAGCAGTGATGGGTCTATAACCTTGCTAGCCGTCTCTAAAATAAACAAAAACACAAATACATAAACACTCACTTTTATAGTTGACACTCACTTAGGGCACTTACGCCACTTAAGATATTTCCACTGTAGTACACTTGCTGTTCATCCTAAAACCTGCAGTAATCTATAAAAGTTGATATAGTAGGCCTATAATACATTGCTGCAATGATTTATATCAAGTCCATCAAAACTTTTTCAAGACAACTAAATTATTTCAAACATAATATAATTTTGTTTGACTTTTTTTTTTTTTACACCATTTAGGTTCAAAGTTTTGTTTTGCATTTTCAGCATAAACGAAAAAAACAAACAATAAAAACCTGTCCACATCCTCCTCCCGTTCTCACCCCTCAGTAAGCAATGACAAGGTCTCTGGTAGCCTACGTTTAAGAAACCCCAAACCGAATCAACAGTCATAAAATCACTCATTTTGGTTAATGAGCATATTAACAGCAGCAATAGTGTTTAAGCACAAACAAGATCAACAACATTAATAATTGCTACTCTCTAGTGCCTGCCTGATGTAAGCTTTAATAATTAACAAGTCTTTGTCTCGTCCCTAGAGGCTATATTCCTATTATCCAACTAAGTTACAAACAAGTAATTACGCTGTCACCCAGTGGTCAAAACAGTTACCTCAGAACACCATCTAGACCAAATTTAACACCTTTAGCAGGGATATATACACATTTCCAGCACACCTGGCAGATGCCTCAGTTATATAGCCACAGCATGGCATTTCAAGTTATTTATTTCTCCTCTCATTAGAGGATTACTCTGCTTACCTCCTGTGTTTACATATTAGCGCTAATCCAATTGAGTCAACAAGGCACTTAGTGCAGGCTATGAACTGAGTCTGAGGGACTTACAAAAATTGTGAGGGAGGGGATATTAATTTACTTCTTCTTCTTCTGATTTTTAGGGCTTCCAGGGAAAATAGTTTGAACACATGTTGTGACAAATGAGGCATTTCGAGGAAGCGCGTTTGTCACCGTGAGTGGTGGGTGTGGGTGTGTGTGCGCCAGCGGCCTGTAGAGGGCGCCCATGGTTGTGAGACGGCTTTATGACCCTAAAACCTACACCAAATCGTATGAGTGCGGTATGAGCGGGGGCACAAGGCTATATTTAACGGTACTCAACCGAGGACTACTGTCTACATTGAATATTAATATTATTTTCCCATTTATAAACAAAAAAGATTCCTATTACCTCAAAATAAAATGTGAATAAGGAGATTATGCTTTGACATATAGGCCCTATACCTCTCTTAGAGGAATACAAGTGATTAAAAAAAGAAATACTTTGGATATGTCTTCTCGCCGTGGTTTGAAGACCAAGCAACACTTTCTGGTTAATGAGGATTGTGATCCCTGGGCTCAACCCCCACCCAACCCTCTCTCTCTCTCTCTCTCCTCCTCTCTCTCTCTTTCTCTCTTCTCTCTCTCTCTCTCTCCCTCTCCCACTCTCTCTCTCTCTCTCTCTCTCCCTCTCCCTCTCCTCTCTCTCTCTCTCTCTCTCTCTCCCTCTCTCCCTCCTCTATCCCCACCATCATCCCTGCTATAACATCAGCTCTGAACTTTGACCCCGGGGGCTGTGCCCTGTGTCAGCTCAAACTAATTAGCCTCTGATCGTCAGTGACTGCACAACACAGCTCATGCCGGAGAAGATCAGCTTCTCCCAACGTGCGTTATCAAAACACACCGTGTGTTATTGTGTAGACCTGTCATTGTAGGTATACAGCAGAACACAACTCTTGTTTCTGTGTCATAGCGTTTTATGTTTACATACCTAGGCACATTTAGAATGAGCAGAAGAAAAACACACACTACAGTGTGTCCGTGTCACCCCAAATCACTAACTCAGCAAACAGTCAATAAGTGCCAATTTGGCTGGAAAGCCACGCTCCCTAATATTACTCAAACCCCTATTTATAGAGCTCACACTGCATTGGCTCATTATGGAGCCAGTATTTGTCTAGCTGAACCATTTATCATCCCCTAATTAGCTATAGATCAATAAGGCAATTGATTTGGCAGTAGACCCACTCCGAGTGCCGGTGGAGATAAAGCATGAAAAATGCAATACAATCTGACCATTACATACAGACAGAAACATGGTTCTACAGATTTCCCCCAAGACCCCCATCGCGTAAAACCATTTTGTAGCACCAACTAACTTGTCAATTCCTGATTACCGATCTCATGTCGAAAAAAGAGACAACCTATATGCATACTCTGCGGTAAGGAGAACTCCCACCCATTAAAGAAAAGGTAATGTTGATTTAAAAAAACTGAGCTGCTAAACACACATTTTCTGGTAATTATTATTTGTTAGCTCAAACAGTCCAGAGGCCTCAATACTTGAAGGGTTAGTCTACTCGCTGCATGGGTGCGTGTTTACAGAGGACACACACACACACACACACAACACACACACACACACACACCACAACACACACACAACGAACACACACACACACACACACACACACACACACACACACACACCAGTCACAACACACACACGACACACACACACACACACACACACACACACACACACCGACACACGTTGACATGTTATCTGATTTTGTTCAAAGATTCTTTGCAGTCATTCACGTTGACATGTTATGTTTTGTCAAAGATTCTTTGCAGTCATTTTTTTTTCTTTTATCATTAATCATTAGCCCCGCGCGCCTTTTCCTCCCGGGCTGGCGCTGACGGGAGCTAATTACGTCGTGACTGGTGTCAAGTATGCTAAGAGACCATGCTAGTCACGCTAGCCCCTGCGCTCGCGGCTCCGCACAGACCACTGACACACGGCGCATTGGGGACTCCTCCTCACTTGTTCATTTAAACACATCAGACTCTCAGGGAAGGGAGATGGATCATACAGCTGCATACATGGTTAAACAAAGAAAGCCTTCTTTCAAATATAGTCCGCCGCTGGAAGACGATCCAACCGTTTGTCATGTTGTTATCGGGCCCGAGATAAGCAGTCGTATAATTGGTTTTCTAACTAAATAAAAGCATAAAGGCAAGACGTGGTGTGTGAGTGTGTCTACTGAAATTGAGCAGCCTTTTATATGTACACATATGCATGCCCTTTACAAAAGCAGACTTAAAGAAGTGCAATAGCCTTTTTTTGGGGGAGGAGATAGTCAAAACAGAGATATGGTAAGGAAAATAAAAAAGTGCTTTGTGTGCGGTAGAATCTAGCTAGTGAAGTAACACCCATTAGAAGCTAATTTGCACCTTGAGGCAGTTCATTAATAGAAACTGGTAAAATCACACCAGTAGCCTGTCTGCACCTCAGGGCATCGTCTCTCTCCGTCAAAACACACATACGT
>OLKM01000069.1:70000-97500 GCA_900291075.1 Melanogrammus aeglefinus
ACGCTCTCTTCTCTGTGCGAGTGTTTCCAAATTTAAAATCTCATTATTCATATAAAGATCCTGAACAAGGTGACTCTTAGGATAGATCGAAATAAGTGAAGATAATCTTACCGGGACAGTTTTATGCAAATAGGAAATGTTAATTGAATCCAACTATGAGGAAGGATAGGGAATTCAAGATAAGCTAATAAAGTGGAGTTTAGATGAGAAAAAAAATGAAAGCAAGGAGCCATGATAATGTTTCCATCCTATCTTGGACTCCGTGGTTATTCCTTTGCGGGGTTTAGAGAAACTTACAAAGTGTATTTATTCAAAAGACACTTTTGTCACCTAACATCGCATTTCTCTCTTAGTGTGCACTTAACCATCACCCTTTTATACAGCTCGGGACGATACCTTTAATAACTTCTCAATCATTCCAACGGCTGAATCTCTCGTTTGCCTGGAATCTTGAACATCACACGATTGATATTCTAATATTATATTCAATTACCGCCGAGGATGAAAGCGTAATATAAATCTCCATTGCCGGGCTAATTCTTCTCTCCTGTTATTACGTGTGTTACCGGTACGTTCCATTTTATTTTGTATTTTATTTTCGTGAAAGGGAACGTTTTCTTACAGGGAAATGGGGATAAAAGGGGCACGCACACACACACACACACACACACACACACACACACACACACACACACACACACACACACACACACACACACACACACACACACACACACACACAAACACAAACACACAAACACACCCACACACACCCACACAAACACAAACACACACATACACACACACACACACACACAGACACACACTAATGGCTGTTTGTAAGAGAGTTCATCACACATAGATTGATTACAGGGGGGGCTCCATTCAGGGCTATGCAGGTCGTGCATAGCCCTGAATGTATCCATAATTCATAGTATAAATAATGTAACATTCATTACACTGACTATATGAATACTATTTCTGTCTGTGGTGTGTGTAGTATGGTGGGTGTTGTGTTTGTTTTGGGTGCGGGGAAAACACACCACAACACCCACACACACACACACATACACACACACACAGACACACACAGCACACACACACACACCACACACACACACACACACACACACCACACAACACAACACATACCACACACAAACACACACACAAGACCACCACACCACACACCACACAACACACACACACACCAACACACACACACACACGCAACACACACACACACACACGACACACACACACACACACGGTCACACAGCACAGACATCAGCACACACGCTACACACACCCACACCGTCTGAATATAAAAGCTTACACACACACACACACAGTGGCTTAAATATTGTTTCTTGACCCAAGGGTGAAACACAAGATATTGCAATGATATAATTATATAATAACAGGCACAGAGAGACAAAGTAGATAAAGGCACGTCTGACAAGACGCTGTTTTGCAATGGCAGATGAGAAAGCATTGTATTTATTAGATAGCGTCATTAACTTGTCTCGGCAATGTTTGAGAAGTGAAGAGTCCAACAGATTTGTTTTTCTTAAACGTGCATTTAGCACAAACGGGCGTAACTTTCACAGCGTGGTTTAGCTTCCGTTGGAAAACCGTCATAAGTGAGCCACAGTGGCGGGCCTCGTGTGCGTTCAGAGATCTACCTTCACACTCTCTCCTCCTCTGTGACTGAACCCCGCGTCCTTCCTCTCACTGGAGAGGAGATGGATCTGCTTTTTTATTGCACTTAGCATTTTGCCACTCAGAGACGTCCTTGAGATCTGCTCTATTGTATGTGTATGTGTCGTGTGTACTATGTGTGTGTGTGTGTGTGTGTGTGTGTGTGTGTGTGTGTGTGTGTGTGTGTGTGTGTGTGTGTGTGTGTGTGTGTGTGTGTGTGACTGTAAGTGTATCTTTTTGTGTTTGTGTCTGTGTAAGTGTGAGTGTGTCTTTGTCTGTGTTTGCATGCGTGTGTGTGTGTTTGTTTGTGTGCATCTTTTCTGTGTGTGTCTGTGTGCGTGAGTGCAACGCGCGTGTGTGTGTGTGTGTGGCAGTGTATCCAAATGTTATTTTCTGTGTGTGTGTATGCATGTGTGTAACTGAGCGTATGTGCACGTGTGTGTGCGTGTATCTTTGTGTGTACGTGCATGTGGTGTGTGCGGTTGTGTCTGCAAAGATTTATAGCCCAGACTGCTGTGTGTCTATGGCTCTTAGTCTTACTGTAGGCACCCGCCATCCACTCCACATTAGCAGTCCCTTGTGAACATAAGTATTCTTCGATTCGAGTTGGAGAACCGTACGCGCAAATCTAAGGGAATGCAAATTGATAACGTGTTGAAGGCCACATGTGGCAGCAGCGAGATAAGGAGAGGAAGTGTGAGGGGAAAATCATTTGCGGCAGACAAGGACCGTGTCGACCCGAAAATATAATCACCAAAAAAAAAAAAAAAAGGCAATGATTGTGTCCTCCATTCCGGACAGCATGTTAACACTTTTAACATAAAATTCATAAAAGTTACCCGACAGACGATATAGGCGAGCTGGTAATTGTCGAAAGGCCCCCTTTTTCAAACAGCGGTGTATTTACGCGCAGCTCTTCATAATTGAACCAAATGAAGCTAGAGTGGGTTGCTCCATACAGGTTCTTACGGAGAGAGGTAGAGCGCGGCTGTGCTACAGACAAAGAGGAGTTTTTACAGTGATCAGTGGCGAATCGTTCACACAGAATTGAAGCGAAATTGCCAATTGCCCGAGCGCGCGGTGCCCAGAAGAATATTCCTTCCACGTTTACTCACTCTATGTCCTCTTAGAGACTTGCCCGGGTTCCATCTGGATCAAAATGGTCATGCAAGACCAAGACTGTTCAAGGTGGAAACGGCCCCTTCATCTTAAAAACAACAGACACCCCTCATTTAACTACGACATAATCGCCCACAGACAAGCTGACTCACCTGACATAATCTGCTTTATATGGAAAATCGGGCATAATGAATTCATTCTTACAGGAATGTCATGTATTTTAAAGTAATATTTGTGGAAGGCAGTCGATTAAGGCTTGCAGTGTTTTTTTTTTTTTGTCCACCTTCCCACGTCTAATGGCTTCTGGCTCGTTGTTTACACCGATGTGTACCGTTTGTTTAATCATTTATATCAATAAAAAGCGTGGTTAATGCTCATATTATCTTACCTTAGCCATCAATAAATGACCAGTGAAAACCTTTGCAAATTAAACCATCCAATGTCAGGGGGGGAACCAATCGCGCCTTGCCTTGGATCTAGATATTTTTCCTTAAGTCAATAAGGGATATTTATAAAAGAAATGCAGTCTACTCACTCTGAAACAATATAATATAAAATGATATAATATATATATATAATACATATACGAATATAATAGTATATTTTTTCTGTGTAAAAATTAATTTGCAACACAAATGTAATGTTTGACAAAACATTAAAAAATAAATTTGTGAAATTCTTGCTGTTCAGTCGTGGAAGTTAACCTAGAACCCAGAGTTATTGTATTTTGATCAGATTATTGTGTTCTCTGGTCCAGAAAATGCATATTCCCCTAGATGTTGGTATTCCCCACAGAACCCAAACACCCAAACCCTATCCCAATAACCATAACCAGCTGAAGGCACTGATCACTGATCAACGCCTGAGGGTTGCCTGGCTGAACGTAGGCCGATGAAGAGGACCTGGGAGCAGAATGTACAGGCGAGCCAGGGTGGATCAGCTCTGGAGAACCTAAATGACCGGGAGGGGTCCAGAGGGAGGACATTGGCTCCTACCGCCGAATCTGGGGACTCTTCCTTCTGTTAGGGACAGCGGACCATCTGTGGGGAGGGAGGGTGCTCACTATAGACCCTATCAGACCTCCTACGCCACCGCTCTATATTCAACCTCTAATAGGCCACATGTTTACTTCCTTCCTATAGACTACCTTGAGTCGATTCTCAGCTAATCGCACACAACATTTACATTAAGTCACGTAACAGCTGTTTCCTATTTTGTCCAAAGCGACTTAGAGTGAGGCTGCCTGAGAACAAACTAATCACATCAATCCAACTTGGAGTAACTACAGTAATTCCAAATAGAGAGAGTACTAAAGAGTATCGGGTTGAATAAATGTGTTGAATAGATTAGTCAATCTAAAGAACATTTCAAAAATATTATAAGCTATCAATTGTTAAAATCATTGATCGAGTAGAAATAGTAATCATCTGCGGCTTAATGTTAATGGTGCCGTTCCAATTCCAATATTTGAGTGACGGATCATAGTAAAATGAACAGTTTATTTTTATCTTAACTGCTTGTCAGATAAAGCGAGCATGCTTAAGACACATTGGACGTATTTGCTATTATTACTGGCATTTTATAGACTAACTGATTAATTTAAAAAATAATCAATATGTTTATTGACCAAGGAAATAATCCTTAGTTACAGCCCTAATAGAGCAACTTATGGAACTAGGTTAACACTACTGAAGATATTTGGGCCTATGTTATTAGCATTGTGAGTTTATATATTTTAGTAAACGATTGAATGGAGCTTTACGACGATTCAGTGTGGTCAGCAAATTAACACCTCTGGGTTTTACTCTCAAGACAGCTCAAGTAATAGAAAATGAATTACCAGAGTCTTAATATACAGGCACTTCCCACTAGTATAACCAAACTGTGTGCAACAAGTGAACCGCTAACTATGCTTGGGATTATCAGTTTTAAGTAGTTCTGTGATATTAACATATTATCTAGCTTTAGAGGCCGAGTGGCGTTCTCCTATGTGTATTGAGATTTGTTATTTGTATTTAGTTATTAAGCCTTTAGAGTCTTAGCTTTAGTTGAGATTAGCCAGTATGGTAAAAACATTGTTTAGTCCATTCTGGGCTACTGAGAAACATGTCAGTCACAGTGGCGGCTCCAGTACCCTCTAGTGCTACAAAAGGATTCCTCAGTTCTGACAAAAAACACCAACAGTTTTATTTTTCGCATACTTATAATTATACTCAAACACAAACATAGTGGTTATACTCTTTACATTCAATCTCTGCCAAGTCTGTTCCTCCAATAACCACTAATTCTGCAACACTGAACCTCCATATTAATTTAGACACCAAGCATAATATGTACTGTTGTGTTGATCATGCAGACTAGCAATACATTTAGTTTTTAAAACAACTGTTTTTTAAGCTACTTTCAACACACCAAACATAAGAATTGGGCAGCTTTGTGTTTAATTAGCCCATTTTATGTGAATGGTAAGCCTACAAGGAGGCTCACCTGTGCTGTTTATTGCTGTTCCAGGTGGTCAGAGCTGAACCACAACCAAATCCGCAATTGACAGTCAAACTGCCCTGAAGTAGAGTCCGTCCAAGGCACAATCCGCCTTCGGATGGATATTTAACAGATCAATATAAAGAAGGAATACATTTCATATTAGCTATTTATCATGTGAATCTAACAACCATGTTTGCTGCCACTAACCTTTCTTATGGAGTTATCAAGAGACATGTCTGAAGAACATTAGCCATCACGAGATGCAGGGATTGATTATGAGTAGTGGCTTCCTATATAATGCTATTCTCACATAATAAAGTAGCTGTATAACAGACATCTCTTCTGACAAACATTAGTTTACACATGATCAAAAGCTCACATTCTTTATGCAGGACCTGATGCTTTTGATAAATTCTGTAAGATGGATGTCAAAATAAGCCACAAAAATTCAGGGGAAGAAAAGATACCGCCACTTGGTTATTTTGTTATTATGTGCATTGATGAACATTTTAAATGTGACCACGTGCATTTGTTTTTGAATGTTAATGTGTGATTAAAAGAAATATGATCGGCAGAATGTGGCTTTCATATTAATGTGCTCTTTGGAAATTCGGTATTTTGGAGTGGAGAAACCGGCATTTATTTGTAGAGCGGATCAAAAAATCTGGAGTGTTATTAAATGTTTAGCATAAATCGCTGCTAGGAATCTATTTGGTGGTTTCTGAAAGTTTGTTTTTCTTGGTGTATGCTTTGGGCTGTACACAGATCCAAAGGTAGTGTACATTGTTCCGCACTCTGAAAGGTTTCGAGATATAGTTACCCATAACGTTATAACTTCATTCATATCCATGGTTTCATGATTGCCTTCATCCATTCATAATGTTCTCTCATTTATATATTCAATTCGACACATTTAAGTTTGGTCCACAGTTGATGCTGAAAAAGCATTTGCCTGTAATGCAATATATCCTGACATTTAAAAGTTGGGAAAGCCGGTTTAGTGTTATTAGGTGTTTCTCAGCAGCTCAGATATCGCAGTGGTATAATAATATAAAGCACAATGTAAAAGTGTTGATGGTATTAGAATTATTCTGCTGCATCATGGGATTTTTCTACTTTTTCTCAGAAACTTGTATTGTGTGTAAGTACACACCCGTAAAACAATGAATATAAATATAGGACCTCACATCACCATCATTACAACACCCTTGCTCTGGAGCATTCCATTTGGCTACTTTGTCTGGAACCTGATATTCGGTGATAATCTTTGCCTGGCATACCTTAGTCTGAAGGTTTTTGTTGGAGCTTTCTGTGCTACTGAATATGTTTTGTTGTTTTTTTAAGCGTCATCATTGAGTGCTGAAATTAAGAGGAATACACGCCAGAGACACTCGTGTCTTTAATCAACCACTTACCTGTCTGAATAAATCAGCTTGCCTAACCACCCTTGTTGACATTTGAAACCTGGATGATCATAAAAAACGATGACGCCGGGAAATGCTGGACTTAAAATACTTAATCACACACACTTGACACACACAAAAACCGGAACGGTGATGGTACTACATGGTGTAAAAACAATCTGAATAAAACGTCACAACAAGAAAAACACATGCACAACTGAATCACACATTTCAAACAGCAAGATCAACTGAAAATCTCACAAAGGCTCCGGCAGAGTGGATTTGAAAGTGGTACTCAGATGAAGATGAAGGTGTGTGTGTGTGTGTGTGTGTGTGTGTGTGTGTGTGTGTGTGTGTGTGTGTGTGTGTGTGTGTGTGTGTGTGTGTGTGTGTGTGTGTGTGTGTGTGTGTGTGTGTGTGTGTGTGTGTGTGTGCGTGCGTGTGTGTGTGTGTCTGTATATGTGACATGCATGCGTACATGCAAACATGCGTGTGTGTGGGTATCCTTGAACACTTGTGTTTATGTGTATGTGTGTTTGTGTGTGTGTGTGTGTGTGTGTGTGTGTGTGTGTGTGTGTGTGTGTGTGTGGTGTGTGTGTGTGTGTGTGTGTGTGTGTGTGTGTGTGTGTGTGTGTGTGTGTGTGTGTGTGTGTGTGTGTGTGTGTGTGTGTGTGTGTGTGTGTGTGTTCTAAAGGAAGGTGGGGGGTTGGGGGGGAATGAAAACAGGATTAGACTCTACAGGCCTGGCTCCCACAGATTGCCTGGAATGGGGGAACAGATTTAAAGAAGCCACTATGTGTTGACAGGTTTGGTGTTGCACAGGAATCCCCACCCCCACCCCCACACCCCCCCCCCTCTCATAGCCCTAGCCCCCTCCTCATTTCCTTTTTTTCACCCAGCATTACACTTACACATTTGACTAGACCCATGTCAAACCCTGTTTACATGTCATGAAAGGAAGCGGAACATGCTCAAATGGGGTAAGCCATTGAAGAAGGCACTTGGATGATTTGGCAGTTTGGATCTCAGCGTATAGTTCTAGCTCTCTTTAATGTGCGCTTCAAGAAGGAGATGAAGGGAAGAATGGGAAACACTCATGTTAACATCTCCCCCCCCCCTTTTGAAAAGTGCTGGGATTGATAAACATAATGCCGTGTCTTTAGAAGAAAAAAAAAAACGGTCAGAATAATACAAATATGTATAGTTTTTTTTTGCGAAGATGTCCTTTACCTTTGGATGTTCCCTTCTGCTCGAGGAACTGAAATACATGCCATGCCTGCTATGCTTAAGTTCCTCTGGTGCTGTGTCAGCAAGTTTGGGAGATTAAACTGTTTCATGTTTAATAGGATAAAGAGGTACATGAGCTTCTATCCAATCCTGGCCCAATTGAGTGTTTTTAATGCAATTTGTCAAGTCCCTCCGCTAGTGGGATTTGTTCCATACTGTTAGAAGTGGAGTCAATTACACTGCATCTCCGAAGAGCCTTTTGGCTGAGAGATTGCTCATCTTGCAATATTAAAGCTACTTAGTGCATGTGGCCGGACTGAGTGAAATGCTCAGACGTTTAGCTATTTCTCAAATATTTCCCCCCCCCCCCAAAAAAAAATCAAATGGAGAGGATGTGATTATTGTTATGTTTATTAATTCAATGAATCAGTCAGTACCTCCATCATGGTGCTGATGGATATTTTCCATCCCTCTCCCCCACCCCATCGTAAACAGAGGAAACATAAAATTCACTTAACTGTATCTGTCACTTAAAACGCCCCATATGATTAATTATATTGACTTGGAAGTATTACAAATGACGCACCAGTTAATGTTAACAAATATTCGTTCCCTTAAGGGCCTTCAATAATCATTTCATATTCATATCAAATATTATTCCATCCCCCCTGCTGTGAGAGATCCTATTTTATTATCATTTTTTCTCTCTCGTTTTGTGTTCATACATAATTTAGTCCCCGGCCACATCTAATAAATGATGTTGACATATGCTTTTTTGCGAAGAGCGCTGGCTGGAAGTGTTGTTTGATAAGCTCGTTTGCATTTCCCCTTGATCCAATTTTGCCCCAGCCGAGCACGAATGGACAGGCCATCTCTTCAGGCCCGCCAGACCCTGAGATGTCTCCAGGCTCGAGAACAACCAAGACAAGGAAGGGAAAAGGTTTTATCACAAAAGTATTTCATATCACTTATATTTCACTTGCACACTGAGTTATGTTTTCCTGTAAACGTTTTCTTTCTAGAAAAAAACCTTTTTTTTAATGAGCCATTGGCAAATAGCCTACATAATACCAAAGTTGTTCCATATTTTCACAACAATAATGTGACTGCTATCACTGGTATGTTTTATGGACGCACGCCTCTTGCCTCTTTTACTGGGATGCTGATAATAGTGAGGGTGACGGGGGAGAAGAAGGATGTTGGCACAGTGGGTGGGGGGGGGGGGGGGGGAGGCTGATGTGACATCATGCCTCCGAGGCCGAAAGCTACTACGATTAAACCCCTCAGCAGTGGTGGGGGTGGTGTTACTGAGCTTAACGTTGCATAAGGACCGACGCAGAGCCCCCCCCTGCCCCCCGACTCTCTCTCCCTCTCTCTTGTTATCTCTCTCTCTCTTGCTCTCTCCCGACATGATCTACATCTATAAGTATGAGCGCTTTTGAAATCCGCAATTCCTCATGGTTGTTCCAACTCAAAGTGTAAGTCAACTGCCCTTTTACCCCACTGATCACCCACCCCCTTCACATGTCGATTGAGAGAGAGAGAGGGAGAGAGAGAGAGAAAGAGAGAGAGAGAGAGAGAGAGAGAGAGAGAGAGAGAGAGAGAGAGAGAGAGAGAGAGAGAGAGAGAGAGAGAGAGAGAGAGAGAGAGAGAGAGAGAGAGAGAGAGAGAGAAAGAGAGAGAGAGAGAGAGAGAAGGAGAGGAGGGAGAGAGAGAGGAGAGAGAGAGAGAGAGAGAGAGAGGGTGAGGAGGAGAGAGAGAGGAGAGAGAGAGAGAGAGAAGAGATGAGAGAGAGAGAGAGAGGGAGAGAGAGGAGAGAGAGGGTGAGAGAGAGAGAGGAGAGAGAGAGAGAGAGAGAGAGAGAGAGAGAGAGAGAGAGAGAGAGAGAGAGAGAGGAGAGAGGGAGAGGGAGAGAGAGGGAGGGATCAATTCGATCAATTTCCCTCCTACCAATTGTTTGTTGTTGTGTGTGTTTTTTTTTCGTCCTGTTGACCACACCTCAAGGATTAATATTTGATTAGCCTTGAGGAGAGGTGGAAAGTACTTATTAACCTTATTTGTCAATCTGTCAGTGCGACTGTGTGGATTGTGCCTTGCGGCCATGGAGGGGAGGGGGAAGGGGGGGGGGGAGGTTGGTGGGGGTGGGGGTGCGGGGGGGGGGGCGAGGGGTGCGGCGCGGGGGAGCCCAGAGGGGAGGAGGGGAGGAGAGTGGGGGGGATCACTTCAGGGAATATGGCTGTGTTTGAATGGCTGTGCTGAGGCTCACCGTGCTTCATCATAATTATCCATTTCAGCCGACTGCCACTAGCAGAACGTTCATTACTGCTTCTCGAATGAATTTGTTAATTGATAAAATGATATATAACGTTCCCAAACAATGTCAATGGTGGTTGTGTTTTTGTTTGTCAGTTTGTCTATTTTTTTTCGTTGCTGCATATCCTTCAGCGATTTTGCGCAATTTATACCATGTGCTTTTCAGAGTGAACGAAGTGAACGAATACACAAAAGACAGGTTCCTAATATTTAATCGTATTCATTAAGATGTTTTGTAAACAAAAATGGCGGGTATTGCCAAGCAGGTCATTTTCATTATATCCTGTGAATACGAAAGCATTTGTTCATTTTGAAATTGATGAGTAAACTTCCACATGGCAAGCGCTGAGCGGTCCGTTTTTTCATTAGTAATTTTAATTAAGTCTTCTGCACACCGCTGAAATTGACTTTATGTATAACTGCTCATTATACATCTTGTTTTTCTACAATGGGGAAATTAAAGGCCCTCAAATGGATGAATTTGAGGCATGATTAGTCTTCGTCATCCCAAATGTATAATTTCTTAATGCTTTTGTTGAGCATTGAAGCAAAGTGAAATTGATATGCGGTATATGAAAACATTTAATGAATTGCCAATTTTGCTATCAAACTCAAGCTAACAAATATTCTTTGGGGATGTTTCTGGCAACATGCTCACGTTGTGTTATGGTTATATATTCATATTGAATTTTTTTATTGCCAAATTAAGAATAATTCATGCAGCACAAGGTGTGCGGTGCACACACAGAGACACACACACATAGACACAAACCCTCCCTCCACACAAACACGTACACAAACACACACACGCACACACACACACACGCAAACAAAAACACAGACACACACACATACAAACACAGACAGACACACACAGACGCACACAAACTAACACAAACACTCCCCCACACATGCACAAACACAAACACACACACACACACACACACACACACACACACACACACACACACACACACACACACACACACACACACACACACACACACACACACACACAGACACGCAAACAAAAACACACACACACACACACATACAAACACAGACACACACACAGACACACACACACACTAACACCGACAACACGCACGCGTGCATACACACATTGACCGTGTCCTTTGTTTACTGCGAGCACTTCTTGCATCACGTAGCTGCAGCAGTACCGCTACAGTCGCTCTGCTCAGCTGGAGCCACGGGCATGTGCTCCTTCCTGAGAAAAAAAACACCACCTCCTCCCCCCTACACACCCGCTGCAAAGCTGGCTGTGGGCATCCACCCCCTTCCCCCGCCCTCTCAACCTTTAGCGTTATTGCTGTGATACTACCCATTCCACCCCCCCCTCACTCCACCTCCACAAACCCCCCCCCACCCTCCCCCTCTCTCCATCGAGCTCCGTCAGAAGCGCGTCCCACGGTCCTGGCGGTGTTAATTACACCTCCCTTTTGATGTGGGAGAGAGAACAGACCACAGGCCCGCTGGAGATTGATTACTCTTTGAGCTGGAGTTGTCTTCCAATTACTTAGACAATTAGCCAACTAATTAAAATACTTAGCCTGTAACATTGAAAGGGAAGAGGAGTAATACTGTGAGGCCGTCCCCTGATGTACGATCTGCCAGGGATATTGCGACGCTGTCTCGACTGGGAGAGGGGGGTGGGGGGGGTGGAGATGAGAGGGGAGTGAGGGGGGTGGGAGGGGGGGGGGAGTGTGGAGACAAGGGGGAGAGAGAGTGTCTTCACTGGGGAGAAAAGCTGGTGTAAGCTCACCTGGAGTTTTTGTGGGGTACTTTTGGAAGACTGCTATCCGTCAACGCAGGGGAACTTTGACAGCGCGTCGCTAGTTTTATTGTTGGAGGGTGATTTCACGTAGGAACTTTTTTTTATGTAATATTTAAAAAATATTATGCAATATGGTTGAATTGTATGAATCTGGAATGTTCTACTCTTTATGAATGTTTTCATGTGTCTAAAAAAAAAGACACACTAAGTACAATGCTATAATTGAAAAAGGCTTCAATAATAGCACAATAGCACAATCCTTGTATGCTACTGACAAATCAATAAATGATAATAACTACACCGGATATAAGGGTTTGGCTCCCTTGGGAGCATCCTGTTAAAAACGTCCTGTTCAGACCTGAACATGACCAACATGCGATCATGAAGGGTGACGCCAAAGTCCGATTGCTACCATTCTCATCATACTGGTGTTAAAAGCAAGCCGACCGTTCCTCTGTCTTGTCATTCTGCACTGTAGACAAAAGTTGCCTTTCTAATGTCCTTATCCACGAGGGGACACTTAGCATCATAGACCGCCCCAGAAATGTGTCTTTGTATTGTTTATCTTCAACCACCACACACATTCAAATCCTCTATAAAGTTTCTGTGTGCATCCATGTGTGTGTGTATGCGCGGGAGTGTGTGTTTGCGCCCACGTGCGTGTGTTTGTGTGTATGTCTATGTGTGTGTCCGTTGGCGTGGATCTGAGTTTATGCGCGCATGTGTGTTTGCAAGTGTGTGTGTGTGTGAGTGTGTGTGTGTATGCATGCATGCATGTGCATGTGTGTGTGTGTGTGTGTGTGTGTGTGTGTGTCGTGTGTTTTTTTTGTGTGTGTGTGGACACACACAAGCGTGTGTGTCCTGTCCACCATCTAACTTGGCCTGTCACGCCCCTCTGTGTTCCCCTCAGAGCAGCTGTGGGCAACTTCATTATTCCTCCGTCTTTGTTATGGTAATGGCGTGTTATCTCTGTGAAGGACAACTACACACGACACAACGGGATGTAGACATGTATTCAATTTATGCATTCATAATTGCTTTTGATTATGAAGATAATTATGTGGCACTCTAGAGAGTTTGGCGCTGGTTAAATTACACACCACCTTTTTTTTTGCTGTTTGTTTTTTCGTTGGACCAACAGCTTATGTGTAAATAATATTTTAAGATAAAGGTTTTGAACTTTTAACTCGATGAGAGAGCATCTCTGACATGGATTTCTTGGGAAGGTATATTGGCTTGTGATAAACGCTCCATTTTTAATTAAAGACGCGTATTTTTTAGTTTGTTATTTTATTTTGAGTGGAGGGTGAAAATACATTAGAAAGTCAACACACATTTATATATTTACTTATGTTTCTACTCATTAACCAACTTATTCACTAACTTATTTAGTTATTTATATATTCATTAACTTCCTTATTTAATTACTTAGTTATATATCTTTGTTTACTTTCCTTATTCTGCACCGCTTTATTTCTTCACTTATTTAATTGCTTTGCGTATTCAGTTGAAACTATTTAGTTATTTATTTGCTTCTTTGCTGCTGAATGTCCTGCCTCATTCATCCACCCATCCACTTGATTAAAAGACACGGGGCTCCCAATTCATCCAATGCAGCTGTTGTGAATTAACATATGAACAATTGAATTCTCTGATATGCTACTTATAAATTCATTCGTATGTTAATTCCCCCCTCTCGATGCTGTCCATTTCTTTTTCCCCGTAGTGAACCAGTGACTCAAGGGGGGAGGGTGGTTGGTGGTGGGGGGGGGGGGGGGGGGGGCAAGGGAAGTGTGTCCGATTGTCTGTTGTTTTGGGGCCAGGTTTGGATCGAACAGCCTAGTGCGATTAGGAGGTCAGGGGACTAGAGGAGAACGGGCTCTCTGGCTTCATCCTCTAATCAGGGTCTCTCTAAAACAATCTGAGCACCACTTAACCTGGGCAGAGGGCTCGATGTGGCTTGGCATGCTCTGTCTCTATTAATCCATCAAGCTACAGGCACACTCTCTCGAGGAGCAGGATGCAAATGCTGGTTATCGCTGAGACTCCCATTTGTAGTGTGTCTCCTTCTGTAGATATGCATCTCTGTCAGGTCTCTCCCCTGGTTAATCTTTTTTTTAACGTCACATTGAATGTGGTTCTGAAGTGGGATTCAAAAACATTTCATCCCTCCATCTGTTTAATAGTCTATCTAACAAGTAATTTAGCCTACTCAAAGTTACTGTTTACAGGGGTAAAAAACAATGACATTTTTTGAAGCTCTATTTACTTGAGTATCATACCAAGTTTCATCGGGAACCCATGGACTGCTTATTAATGGAAAGCAAGACATAGTTACAATACTTTGGGTGCTTAGCCTAGCAATCACTACTGTCCCATTTGATTCAACAGCTAAAGCACTTAGCTACTATAAAGAGAGACAATCTCTACACATCGCAATTGAACATGCAGTCCCAGCTCCAATCAGTTTTAATTGTATCGTGCTCACATCATCAAAAAGTACATCGATATTTTACCGTGTCGTGTTGGGAAAAAAAATCAGTGATCAAAGCCTGATGGATGTAGAAACACGACATCGGAGGAATGCATTCGGTAGCCTTGCAGAAAGCTACCAAATACACTAAAGCACAAATGTTCAGAATTATTTTACAGCTATCCTACCCCCCCCCCCCCCCCCCCCGCCGCTCGCTGTGGATAAGTAGCGGTATGGCATGCGCTCAGACACTATCGAGTGAGGAGCAAGCATCACTTGATTCTGATGATTGCGGTGGCCGGCCATCCGTTCACGACTTTGTAATGAATGTATCGTTTACCAAGCGTGTTTACCTTGCGTGACTTACGGCGGATTCGGATCCATGTATTTCCGGGGGGCAGGTGTGTGTGTGTGTGTGTGGGGGGGGTGGGGGGGGGGGGGGGGGGGAGGCATGATACTCAAGGAGGCCTGGTGGTTCAGCTTGGCAGCGGCCATCGGGAAATCGAAACCAGTGGCTGTAATGAATATGGGGAGAATGCAACATTTTGTTATTTAACAGGGTATTAAGCAGAGGAGACATAGAGGCGTATGTTTTATAGGATCTAAGTGGCCCTCGGTGGGGGAAAGAGCTGACCCTGGTACGCCGTGCCTCCCGCCGCCCGCAACGCAATAACCGTCTGGTCGTCATGGCGATAATGCCTTTGTGAGCGGTATCAATTGAGGATACTTTAGTTGCATACCTCATTAACCCCCGGCCAGCCCCTTATATTGACCCCCCCCCCACGTCCCCCTCCCCCTGTCCCCAACCCACCCCCACCACCACTACCGCCGCCACACACACACACGACGCGTTTCTCAGGCGGATGGGGTTCGGTCGCTCTCCTTCGCCGATGGCGGACCCACCCCCCCCCCTCCCCCACGCCCCCCTCCCCCAGCCATTTACGTAAACGACCTCCTGCACTGCCGGCAATCGCTGCACAAACACTTCCTTGAATTCTCAGGACACTTCAGGGATGCTGACCTGGTAATGTCTTTCCTCCACCCCCTGCCCCACCCCCGCCCCCATCCCCCCATCCCGGCCCCTCATCCCGGACTGCTTCTGCCGCTGCTCGCGAGCGCTCAGGCTGCCCGATAGAATGGCTCTGCTCCATCGTCCGATGGCCGAGCACCACCACTGAGTTACCCCCTCCTTGTGATGGAGGAGGAGGAGGAGGAGGAGGAGGAGGAGGAGGAGGAGGAGGAGGAGGAGGAGGAGGTGGTGGTGGCGAAGGGACATAAAACAAGCAGCCAATATCCCATTGTCTCTGGCCACTTAGTTCCTCTCATTGTTGGAGGTTATTTTGTCCTCACGAGGGCCGCAAGGTGCTCCGTGTCACTGATGGGTGATTAATGGACCACCACACTCCCTCATCCCCCACTCCCCCCTCCCCTGCACACACACACACACACACACACACACACACACACACACACACACACACACACACACACACACACACACACACACACACACACACACACACACACACACACACACACACACACACACAGCGCCCCTCACCTGCTGAGACGTAAGAAGTGCACACACTCAGGTCTCGACTTACCTGCATGGTCTCCCACCACGGGGTCTCCACGCGTACCCCCTTGAAGAAACCCACAGAGAGCCCCTAGTCAGTAGTGCTTCTTCGTTTATTTCGCACCTGTGTTCCTTTGACCGAATAACTAATTGATTTGGTTTTTTTACGACTTTAACCTGAGTCAAATCCCTACTCGACTCCCTCTAATGAAATGTGATGAGTTGGGGGGAGGGGAGTAAAAGTTTACCCCTCATCTTTTTAGCTGAGCATTTTTGGATTGTTTGTGGGTCCCGGTGACAGCGTGTGTGTTGTGCCTGGATCTCGTCGGCCTGTCGTTCGTCGTCGTGCTTGTTGTCGGTGTTTGGCTCTTGCTGAAGGATCGCGCGACGCGAGGCGCGCGAGTCGCTCCAATAGAAATCAGGGAACGGCTGCTCAATATCCCTCCAGAGGAACGCTTTGTGTCAGAAATGTACAGAAGTGATTTATGGCACGTGGGACGTCAGACAGCACAGGTTTGGCAGCGAATCCTCTGCTAATCCTCAGGTTGTCTGTGTATTCTGGAGGAACTTAGAAAACACAGCTGAATAACAAACAGCCATGAGGCGCTACCCTCCTCATACACACATTATAGAACAAGGAAACAAAATAATGAATACATTTGCCTGGGGAGGGAGCGTCTGGGGGACTGGCTACTGTAGTTGCAGAGCCTGGAGAAGCATGTACAGGGGGGGGCAACACTTGCTTCCATGACCTTTAGCATCCAGCGCTATATTCTGAGTTCCAAATCCCTCCGAGTGCAACGGAACCCAAGCCCGTCTCTGCTGGGGCCTATAGGACTCAAACGCTATAATTTGTCCAATTTGCTATTGTTCCATCCATGTCAAGATAATTTGCTTTGGGTTTTCTCTCAGTAATGTCTTGGGGTTTTTCCATGAGAACGAAGCCCCCCCATCTCCGTCCCCCCACTCCTTCCTCCCCCCGTTTCCCCCCCGCCTCTCCCATCCCCCCGGGAGACCTGCGATACAGCTGTGTGTGCCCTAGATAGACTGTTTATCAAGTGGCTTCTGTCAAGTTGACTTTTCCCAAACCTGTGATGCGCTGATACAAACGACAAAAAAAAACGTGTGGTTTCATTTTGCCAGAGATCTCAGGAGGAAACTCCTTTCCTCCCCCCCCCCCGTGTGGTCCCCCCGGCGACCACAGCAGGGGGCGGTGTTTACACAGGGGTTCTAATTGGGTCAGAGTTAATGCCACAGAGGAAGAGTAAAGAGGCGGGGAAGTCTTGACAATGATAAAGAAGAGGCCGTTATCATCACTCAAAGGCAGCCGGATGCTGACAGCTTCATCACTCCCCCAGTAGCCGTAGCAACCCCTCCCCACCCCACGAACCATGCCTCCCTCCTCCCCCTAATTAATCCAATTATTATCTCCCCACACTTTGGACAGGTAGCGGCTAAACAAATTAAGACACTGCTGCGACTGTCACAACTCACCTACATCGCTGGGAAAATCTATTCAACTACAGCATGTAGACATGTGGGTGTGTGTGCGTGTGTGTGTGTGCGTGTGTGTGTGTGCGTGTGTGTGTGTGCGTGTGTGTGTGTGTGTGTGTGTGTGTGTGTGTGTGTGTGTGTGTGTGTGTGTGTGTGTGTGTGTGTGTGTGTGTGTGTGTGTGTGTGTGTGTGTGTGTGTGTGTGTGTGTGTGTATGTGTATATTATTTATGTATAAAAGGGAGAGAGAGAGAGAGAAAGAGAAAGACAGAGAATATATATACAAACCAGCCTATTGTCAATGTTAAGTTAACAGTGCTAATTTGATGGATTAATTTCCATGCCATGCCTTCCTGGCGGAGCAAACACAGTTTTATATTTTATATGGTTATAATCCCTGGGAGCTGGGGGGGATGAATCTCGGGCTGTCAATTGATTATATCTCAAGTTAGATTTCTTGTTATCCCCCTATAAAAAAATAAAAACTCAATCATCACGATCATTCCCGGGGTCATGACAACAATGACAGGATGTTCATTCATCACACGGTGAACTCACCACTCATAGCCAGCCTCCTGGGTTCACCATGTACAGAGAGAGAGAGAGAGAGAGAGAGAGAGAGAGAGAGAGAGAGAGAGAGAGAGAGAGAGAGAGAGAGAGAGAGAGGAGAGAGAGAGAGAGAGAGAGAGAGAGAGAGAGAGAGAGAGAGAGAGAGAGAGAGAGAGGAGAGAGAGAGAGAGAGAGAGAGAGAGAGAGAGAGGAGAGAGAGAGAGAGAGAGAGAGAGAGAGAGAGAGAGAGAGAGAGAGAGAGAGAGAGAGAGAGAGAGAGAGAGAGAGAGAGAGAGAGAGAGAGAGAGTTAGAGAGAATGAGAGAGAGGAGATAAGGACACTGGGGCAGCCTAGTTCATATGTAGGCCTGTGTACATTGTACGATGACCACGGTTAACTCACAAGGGACTTGCTACTACTATTGAGCAGACACTTTCATCCAAAGGGACTCAGCGTTGTCTTTAGATCTTTAGAACCAAGGAGTTGGTTGGGGGGTCAGGCCTCTTGCTCCTTTCAACACCCTTGACCTTTCAACACCCTGACCCTGACCTAAAATATCCAAGAGGGCTGAAGTTTCAAACCTAGAACATTTCAACTCATTCAGAGTCAAACATGCTAACCACTCAAGCTATCCCTTCCCCGTATGGTTTCAGAATCCTCAGCAGTCTCTCTGAGTATGACGGCTCACAGGCAAAAGGCTTGGGGTTGGAACCAAGAACCTTTTTAAAATAAGCGGGCATCAAACTTCCACTCATCGCCACTACAGTATCCTGCCCCCTATTATCAGAAGCCCCTCCGTAGAGCGAACGACTAGCCATGGAGGTGCGGAGACAGGCGGCTTCCTCTCCTCTGTTGAACAGCCCGGGTGTCATGCTTTCTCTCCAATTAATTTCTCTCGCGCTAAATGTATCTTTTGCGCGTTATCTTGTTCTATCTTTTGATTGCATGTGCTTAATCCTTATCGTAATTGAAGCTGCAACACTGCCACCGGGGCCCACTGTATCACCGCCTACAAATTAGGCTTAAATTTGTTTGCCGAAGTTTGGATGCAGCTCACTTTAGCAATGAATTTAATAATACTAGGAAACCAATTATATGTACTCCTGTGGAGGAAATTCGAAGGGTGAATTCTCTCTCTCTCTATATAAATATATAACGGATTTGGCGACACTAAGTGGGACTATCTATTGTTTTTCCTCCAACAGAATTACGCGGTGTAATTCTCCCGCCCTTTGCCGGTTTATTACTTTTAAGTGCACAGTGGAGTTGGACAGCGATACATGCCCTTTTCTTTTTATGAAACAAAGATATCCAAAGTGGTTGGAGAAAATGCGGACTGAAGTTACTAGTCCCAGAATTTACTTCTTCAATTTGTACGTGAATGAAAGTGAAAAACAATCAATGTTGTCTCAATCAGGAGAGACTATTGGGTTGAGATGATCATTAATTAGAGTAGTATTTTAGTGATAGGACTCCATCATCATTGCACAGATGCAGTGATACAGTCAATTCTAAGAATATGATGTAGCAGTGAGTACTAGTGTCCAGGAGAGCTTGAGTTAATCTCTGAAAGGGCAAGGGTTCTATCCATCTGAACCTTCGCTACAGCCTAATTTAAAGAAAATAGGCAGGGATGCTAACGATGCTAGCTCTCAAGTTAACCTCTGTGTGTATGAATAATACAAAAAGTGCTCTAATGATGGTGATCAATACTGTGCTTCAATGCTGATAAGTCAGCAACGCTATTGCTTCTTGGTCTGTGAAAGCCACTGTTCAAACTGTTAGCTTGTTGCTCATAGCCTGTGTATCTTGATACCGATATTTCCAGAGATCTGTATCAATAAACTTCCGTTGAGATTACCTTGGGGATGTGCGAGTTCAAATAGATATGGTTCATAGTTACATTTCAATAGAATAAGGTAAAGTTCTGTTTAATTTAATACACACACTCCCGGCGCCTAGTGAGTACTTTTTATTGTGAAATATCTTCCTCAGGTATCTCTGAAGGCAACCTTTTGGGAGATTCAGCGGTTATTTTTTATGTTATTGGAAAAAAATGCATTGATCAGCAGCATCTTGAGGAAGTGACCAAGACACAAGCGCACTCCTCGTGAAGACCTATAATAGCAAGAGTGGTGTGACAGAGTTGTTGGCTAAGATGTGTGAGGTAGGTGTGTGGGTGGGTGTTTGTATGTGTGTGTCCGTGTGTGTCAAGGCGTGTGTGTGATGCCTGTGTGTGTGCGTGTGTGTGTGTGTGTGTGTGTGTGTGTGTGTGTGTGTGTGTGTGTGTGCGTGTGTCCGTGTGTGTCATGGCGTGTGTGTGATGCTTGTGTCTGTGTGTGTGTCTGATGGCTGTGTGTGTCAGTGTGTGTGTGTATCCGTGTGTGTTAAAGCGTGCATCTTTGTGTGTGTGTGTCTGTGTGAACGTGCGTGCGTGCACACACCAATGCGTGCATGCGTGTGTGGGCATCCAAGTATGCCTCTTTGTGTGTGTGTGTGTGTGTGTGTGCGTGTGTGTGTGTGTGTGTGTGTGTGTGTGTGTGTGTGTGTGTGTGTGTGTGTGTGTGTGTGTGTGTGTGTGTGTGTGTGTGTGTGTGTGTGTGTGTGTGTGTGTGTGTGTGTGTGTGTGTGTGTGTGTGTGTATGTGTGTGCGTGCGTGCAGCCGCCCTGCACTGAAGGACTGTTTCAAAGCCTTGTAAATACATTGATTTTACAGCAAGAGACAAGGCCCGGTGGTGTCAGCCTCCAGAAGGTGTCAAGCTTTGTCTAATGGATGCATCTCAGGCGATGCTCCCGGGGTCTCTGCAGAGCCACCGCCGCAGACACTGTTTGCCTTGTTAATGAAATTTCTCTCTTCTTCTCCGTCTCTGCGCGCGCCCCCCTACGAGGTCATACTCCACCATTGGTTTTAATGTCTCTCCCATGTACAACAAAAAGAGGAGACGAAGGCGGAGCAGAGCATGCAAGAGGGGGCCCTGGAATCTTTACTGAAAACAATCAAATATATAAAGAAGTGGCTGTTTGTTTGGGCGGGTCTATATGTTGGAGGCGCATCACCGCGGAGAAGTGTAAAGGCAACGCTCACAATTTTTATTGCTTCAATTTTACAGCCCGTTTGGATTAATGTCAGACTCTATAGCTTCTGGGTGGAATGGGCAATAAGGCTGGGGTGCGTTCTATTATTTGTAGGCTATAGTGGATGAAAAGCACTTATGCTCTTAACTTGGCTCGTGGTCACGGTTACACGTTGTACCCCTATAGCCGCGCGCCCGGTTAAAATGTCCTCCATTATGATTTCGGTCAGATTGACTTACTTAGAGACAATCTCCAGGGTGGACATTTATCCTGCATTGTCAGAATAAAACAGATACTTATGATAATATCCGTGTGGTTTGTTGTCGGTTCTTCAACTCCTTTTTCCAAATTGAATACTATCTTTGAAGGCATGTGTAGAGTTGGCATGAGCGGACGACAGAAAGCGTATTTTCTCTACACATGCACAGGGTTTATTGTAGATACATATTTTAATTGTATATTATGGCCACTTTTGCGCTCATTCCAAAAGAAAAGGCTTTTGGATTGATGGGAAAAGTTATTTCTCCCCGAATCCCCACAGTGTACTTGAAGCCGTCGTGCTAAAAGAGATAAGTTGAGTGAAAGTGGCCATCCAATTAGCCAGACAATAAAAATTTACATTTCGATATCCATTTTATTCTTCAGCTCTTTTGTTAAGAAACACTCGGGCTGAAATTAAATCAAAGGGGTTGTATTTACCTGTTCTAAATGGCTCATACAAATTCATTTTCCTGTCTTATCCAGATAGGGAATTGCCAGTTTCTCTCTCAACCACACTGTGCTTTCCTTCAACTGTTTTAATTACATTGGAAATCGGCGTGTCCAAACAACATTTTACAACGCCTTAAAACCAAAGAGCAGATACGACTAAAATGCGAAACGTTTTCGAAAAGTTATGCAGACAAAAAATAGGTTGGAGCACATCAACACTCAATTAAAAGAGGTGCAACTTAAGTTTTAACTAGTTTGTTTGATACCACTTTGGTGCCGTATCTACTCAATGCGTAACACTGTTTCAGTCGCATTCCAGAGAGACGGGAGCTGTCTCCACACAGTGTCCTGTGTGTGTGTGTGTGTGTGTGTGTGTGTGTGTGTGTGTGTGTGTGTGTGTGTGTGTGTGTGTGTGTGTGTGTGTGTGTGTGTGTGTGTGTGTGTGTGTGTGTGTGTGTGTGTGTGTGTGTGTGTGTGTGTGTGTGTGTGTGTGTGTGTGTGTGTGTGTGTGTGTGTGTTGTTGTGTGTGTGTGTGTTGTGTGTGTGTGTGTGTGTGTGTGTGTGTGTGTGTGTGTGTGTGTGTGTGTGTGTGTGTGTGTGTGTGTGTGTGTGTGTGTGTGTGTGTGTGTGTGTGTGTGTGTGTGTGTGTGTGTGTGTGTGTTGCTTTGTGATTTCTGTATTGCTAGTTTGACAGTTCAGCGGTTAATAAGTGGAGTGTGATACTAAGTGGTAGTGAAGGGTGGAGTGGTCATAGAACGTTCCGCTACGGTTCATCTGTGACACTGACGGAGGAGCTCTTAGTCCTTTTGTTTTCGTTGTCTGTTTTTAGACACTGGGTTTGACATTCCATACTTGCATACAGTATGAGGGAATAGAGAGATTTACTGATCCAATTTCCAACACATCTCTCACTGTTACGGCTGTGTAGATGCATTCATTTGATGCGTGGTTGAGTGGAAATATTACAGTATTTACTTTGACAGCTCCGCTACTTTGGCGTCCATACGGCTAGACTGGAAGTCATGCTAATAATACCATTTAAAAACACATTAATGATTGATAATGGCGAGACCTATTTTAGTTCATAATTTAGGAAAGCTTCTTAGAACTAATTTAGAACTAATTAATCTGATCTCAGCACATTTAATACTAATTTGATTGATAAAGTCAATGTAGTTCAAAGAACAGAATATTGAACTTCTCTATCTAAAATCTTATTTCTGGCTCTAATTGTTCTATTTAGTTTAATATTTAGTTTAGTCCCAATTCCAACACAAGTTTGAGATCTTAACTTCTCTAGCCAAGCGAGATGTAAGCTTCAATACATCCTATACCATCTTAAAGTATTACAATATACTTGATTGTTACATAATAGATTTAGATAGTTCCTGTTGGTTAAAATGTAAGCAACCATACCCTTTAACTAATGCAAGAATAACAACGAACCAATCTGATTGGGGTATATCTTGACTGAAACATCTAAAACATGCTATAATAATGCAACATTAAATATATATATATATATATATATATATATATATATATATATATATATATATATATATATATATATATATATATATATATATATATATATATATATATATATATATATATATATATATATATATCACGTAAGCAGCTGAAAACATTTGTTTTGATAGAAATGAAAAAAAAGGCAATTTATTATCCTAGGTCTATACGGCCAATTAAACAGCATGACACTAAAACCAGAAGTGAAAAACAATATTTTTTCTAGCAGGGGACATCATTGAATGGGCAGTAGCAATAAATACAACTCAAAGTTATAAAATAAAATATAAGGATCACCACTGATTCATGTGGCAATAATATTGTTTAAGAGCTGTTATTGGTCCATCCCCAACCAATATTGGTCGCTACTAACAGGACCCATTTTGATGTACAGAGTACTATAGATATACCTCTAAAAGGACAAGTTACTGCGAGTAAAGACATTTATTAACGATGTCTCTCAATAGATCAAGCCGGGTATCAGAAGCCAAACCGACAACGTTTTTTTGGTCAGCGTAAAACGTGTGAATGCTAGCTTAGCTTCCGGGTCAAGGAGACAAACTCGAATAGCGGCCTGCACACACCAAGGACGCCCGCTGGAGATTAAACGTGGTCGATAAGGAAGGCTCTATTAAATTTGCATTAACACATTGTGTAAATCTGCTCGGTGATTGCCTCTCAGAGTCCCGGTGCGCTTTCAGCGCGCCATTCTCAGCTTTCTGTACTGCTGGCCAGATGGCCACTCCAGCAATAAGATTGACACAGTGTTTCAAACCGATTTCACGCCAAGTCTCATGAGAGCCACGCTCACCATCCCCTCTGTTGGGAATCAGGATTACAAAATAGCCAATTAAAAAGGAAAGTGGTGAAATCTTGGCCTGATAAGGTGAAGATTAAATCGGTTATAGTTTATTAGGCAAAATTACTTATTAGGAGCTGTTTCTCTCTCCAGCCAGATTCCCATTACCAAATCCAACTGCTTCGTTTTCTCTTTTTTTTTTTGTCGATGCTTTTATCTGATGGCTGTGATGCCGGTAATTAGGGATCCGCCAAATAGCTATCAGCACACCAATTGAACAACAGTTCCTCATGCATTTTATTTATTCTTCACAGCCTTTTAGTAGAGCAGCCTAAGTTAAATGTCTCTCTGCTGCATGAATACAGTCCAGTGTTGCCATGCTATACTCTATGGACACTATATCATTTTTTTGCGCAAGTAATTAAAAGGCAACACTTAATCAGGCTTATCTTAACCCCCCCTCCCCCCCCAAAAAAATAGGGGATTCCTGGCCAATCACTATGTTTCATTTGGGGTTCCTGTCTCCACGGTGTCCATCATGTGAGACCACCCTACGCCCCCCCCCCCTCCCCTGGTGCAGTGAGTTATTACTCCCAGAGAACCGGCAGATGAGCAGATGCCGGGACCCTCCCCCCCCCACCCCAGGCAAGGCAGTGGGGTGATGGGGGTGAATGAGGAGCATCCATTGCGTCCCTATGGGTATAAAAGGTGGTGGTGGTGGTGGTGGTGTTGGTGGTGGTGTTGGTGGTGGTGCAATGCTTTTTGCTTTACGGCTTTTTGCTTCAGAGAGGCATCTGTGCAGCACCTGTGGGTCCACACGGCCACAAACCACTCCCATCCCACCCTACCAACACCCCCGTCATCAGCTGTTCCTCCTCCATCCACAGTCTGGGCCTCATACCCCTCAACACACACACACGCACACACGCACACACACACACACACACACACACACACACACACACACACACACACACACACACACACACACACACACACACACACACACACACACACACACACACACACACACACACACACACACACACACACACACACACACACACACACACACACACACACACACACACACACACACACACACACACACACACACACACACACACACACACCCACACACCACACACACACACACACACACACACACACACACACACACACCACACACACACACACACACACAACACACACACACACACACACACACACACACACACACACACACACACACACACACACACACACACACACACACACACACACTCACAGTTTCTCCCTGCAGTTCAGTCAGCTTCATGAGAAAGCCCCCACTAAGCGTTTCTCCCCTGCGATCGTTCCTCCCTGCAGGTTCGTCCATGAAGAGATGTTTTTAAGTTTCACCGGCCTCACGGATGGCATGATCTCTCTGCCCTCGGTTATCAACGTTCCTGTGCAAAAAAAAAAAAAAAGTCCATAAAAACACCAACGACCAATCTCACGGAGAGTCAAACAAACAAGCGATTGGTCAAAGGAAGAAAAACAAACCAAACAGGCCTCCTCCTGTTTGTGATTTTGTCGGTTGTCCTTCAAACCTCAAACACGCCGAACTGGAACACGAGGGCTGGCTATGGATCCGGCTGGTTGTTTCTACAAGTACCACCGCGGAGTGGTCTGCGGAGCCACATTGATATAGATTGAATTCTTCGCTCGCAGCAAACCACGGTGAACAACCATTTGTATTCATGGAATCAATGTATTTATCCTGGAGATGAGATTCTACTATATTGTGCATACATAGAGATACTGTGTTGAAGCCAAAGTGTCGATAACACGAGGCAATAACAGTGGATCACATTTCCATATCACCTTTCATCTGAGGATTGTAAAGCTCTTTACTTTGTGTGGAGATTACCCAGCCTTTGCCAGTTGTGTGTGCAGACCAGGATAATTGAGGCAGGAAAGAGGAGGATTCATTAATTTGTAATTTGGAAGAATACGGCCCTGATAGTGGACTTAATATATGTACAATTTGTTATGGCAAATAGTTTTCTCTCTCTCTCTCTCTCTCTCTCTCTCTCTCTCTCTCTCTCTCTCTCCTCTCTCTCTCTCTCTCTCTCTCTCTCTCTCTCTCTCTTCTCTCTCCCTCTCTCTCTCCCTCTCTCTCTCCCTCCTCTCTCTCTCTCCCTCTCTCTCTCTCTCTCTCTCTCCCTCTCTCTCTCCTCTCTCTTTCCCTCTCTCTCTCCCTCTCCCTCTCTCTCTCTCTCTCTTCTCTCTCTCTCTCTCTCCTCTCTCTCTCTCTCTCTCTCTCTCTCTCTCTCTCTCTCTCTCTCTCTCTCTCTCTCTCTCTCTCGCTCTCTCTCTTTCATATCATACTCAGCATGCTGCATTAGAAACATATAATTAGTTCCATCAGGGTTTGGAATTATTTCCTTATTATTGGCACTAATATATTCTTCTTTTTCCCCCCCTCCATTTCTTATTGGCTTATCTACAACACCATTTGAGATGTTTACTTGCAGCATAAGCGCGGAGATTAATTAACTTCAAACCAAGGTGCAACAGAATCCCGATCACCAGGATCAGTGGCTTTGATTTGCTAAGTCCAACGTGTGTAATTGCAATGAGAGACTCCATTGTTTTTTCCGAGATCCTTGTGATCTTGAAAACGACCAGGAATGCTTCAGCTTGCCAGGCTCACTCTGGGGAAAGTAAACAGCGATGTTTCAGCATGCTTATTAGCATCGGTTCACAGAGGCAACGGTAGGGCTAGGGCATTCAACTCCCAGCCAAAAGATACAGGGTTCAATCCCCAACGTCCCCCACCTATTTATAGTCATACAAGAGCCAGATGCCTAACCACTACACACCACAAACAAGACATCTGAGTTCAATGTTAGCATAAAAGCGGCTGCTAAATGCATTAAGTAAAATAGTAATTAATATTGGGAACGTGAATCAGAGCTTTTGGCAATGAGTACACACACAATGTTAAACATGGTGTGTATTTACAATCATTCAGACCATTGGCCACATTGCCTCACTGTTGTCCAATGGTTTCTTGGCACGACTTGACCAAAACATGGCCGCCAATTCACGCATGCCCCAGCACCTCAGTTAGCACACCTATCCCTGTGCCAATCGATGGGCTCTGCGGCCATATGGGACTCCACGAGCGACGGTCATCGTCATCATATGCCCGTTCATATGTCCACATATAGACACTGCGTATTCAGAGACCAGTCTTTATGAT
>OLKM01000069.1:102500-115000 GCA_900291075.1 Melanogrammus aeglefinus
GCCGCCAGAGTAGGTTATGTAGTGGAGCGCTGCAACTGCAGGAGATGGAAAGGCTTACCTGGCGGCCCAATGGACCGCGGGATCTCTCAGGACAGCCGGTGCCGTCGGGTCGAACGGATCAGGATGGCGCTCACAGCCACGATGACCTCTCGTAGTGGGGCCATGGCTCACATCCATAAGGGTTAGAAGAAAGGGGGAAACATTTCATTTGTTTAATATGGGATTACTGAATATCTTCTTCTTTATTTATTGTTGAAATGATCATGAGGTTTTTTTTTACTTATATTTTGTTTCTGTAAATAAAAATGTGTTTGGCCTCTTAACTACCACCCCCTTTTTGGTGAATTTCCATGACTACATGTCTAAATATATCAGCTTATAACTCTACTGAGTTATAAACTGTCTGATATATTTAGACATGTAGTTTGATGACCACATTCTTGCCTTATCGTGTTACACCATTTTCTTTCTGTGATACTCCATCTGCTTGCAACTTTTCAAGGCTAAATAAAAACATTGAAACAAAATCCAATAGGCCTAATAGCACTCTCCCGAACCGGTGCTGCATACAAATATTACTTTTTGTTTTACTGAACAACATGTGAGAATAGGTCTGGAAACAATCACGACTATGAGCCTTTTCTATTTATCTGTCTTTGTTATATATATATTTAGATGTCATATCATTGCATAAAGAAGAAAGGTATCAATGAAAGGTTTTAGCTTTCTATTATGTTCCCCAGCTTTGGAGAGCACGCAGGACTCCATCGCACAAAGTTTAGGTCATCTCACCGCGCACCAGCTTAAGTGCACAAACCATCATTTTCAAGTTTTTATTTCAATAGCAGCAAAAGAGATAACAATGTTTCCGTGAATCAAGTGTATTCCCTTTCAGGAATCACATCACCCAAGTCCCAGCACACTTGACTCGGGATTAGAAGAGCCAGATTAAAAAAGCTCAATTTAATTACAGCGGATGGATAGATCCACCACTTCAAATAGCAATAAGTAAGGCCCCACTTATAGAGAGATATCTGCCGGCCCCGCTGAGGTCTATCCACCCCAGGTAAAATTGAAGATGTAATCTTTCCACCGCAAAGAATAAACTCCACTGACTGCCTGCCAGGGACACACACAGGGAGCTCGTGATGTCTCCGGCTCTCCAATCACGGAGCAGCGCCTTGTAGCCTTAATGTAGATCAATTATAGGGCAGAGGAGTCACTGTCACATGTGATTCACAATATCAATTTCATGCTCCCGGAAAGTGTGTGGCAAGTATTCCCCTCTCTTTACATCTGCTAACCAATCGCAAGGCGACGTGTCAAACGCGAAAGACAATTTAATGGTATGACAGTTAACCAGTGAGCGCGGTGTAGGAGACGATTTTCCCAACAGTCTCTGTCTGTCATGGCGTGATATTTATTTATTTGCTCGCATAGCCCCGCACAAATAAAATGTCACATCTCATTTACACGAACCCCGCAACCCCCCCCCCCCGCACCCCCCTCCCTTTTTGTGATGCATAGATTTGCTGGAAACGGTAACTGCAGGGACCGCTGGAACTGATTAAAGCGCCTTTAAAGCGTGCGCAAACACCAGGCCCACAGTAGACTATACCGCGCGGGTGTTGACACACAGAAATGAAACAGCGGACACCTGGTAGTCTCCTCATTTCAATAATCCCATATTGTGGTTTCATCGTAAACGTAATATTTAGAGAGCCTAAAATGAATATAACTGTGGTTTATTGGGGGAATTCTCGTATTTGGGGGTTTGGTCAGGGTATTTTACAAGGGAAATAATTTAATAGTTTCTTGAGCTTTCTTAAATGATTATAATGGCCTTATCTCTGCTGTCATGAAAACAGAATGTCATCTGTGTATGCCACACACCATTGGAACAATCTATGGCAGCCTGGCCTCCCAGCATATCCAGAGTCCCCCATTGACAGTACAGCCACCCTCTGATTGAAATGTACTCATACAAGGAGCTGAGCTCTCGAAGAAAAGAGACAAGATTCTCTCTCCCCGGTCCTCGGAGGTCTGGAGGAGTTTATTATATATTTATCATGGGTTTTTTTATACATAAAACACGTGAAGGTGCCAAAGCCATTCCACATTTTGTGAAAAGAAGCAGGTCCACTAATCTATGAATAGGGGCAAACCACCCAACTCCCTCCCTCCCCTAGTGACAAATGTTATCTCGGTGTGGCATAGAGGGGTTCAGACCCTCCATTCAGACCCCCACTCACACAGGCAACCGCTAAGATGATGTCACCCTAATCCCCCCCAGGGCAGCCTAGCATCTGGAGCCCCCCTTTAGATGGGCAGGTGATTCCTATGTGTGAGCAGAAAAAAAATAATAAATAAATACAGAATCGCCAAAAAAGGGGCAAGCCAGGAGAAATTATTATTTATTCTGGGCATACAATGGGTGGGTGGGTGGGGGGGGGGGGTGTTCGAGAGGGGGTCAGAGTGCTGTCATATTCTATACACACATCCCAACAGTTTCTGGGAGATGGTATTTTCCAAAAGGTATAACAAATGTGCAGGAGGTGGATTATGTGTTGGTGGTGTTTTGTTGACGGTGTGTGGTGGTGTGATCGCTGCCTTTTGAAATGAGTCAATGGGACTTTGTCTGGAAGTGCATGTTGGGAAGAATTGTTGGCTGGGTGGGTGGATTCATTGGATGATTGATTGGTTGTGTTATTGTACTTCTTATAATTCTCAAATCGTCTCAAAAATACTATTTTTTGTTTAATGGTACGTATGGACAAGGGTCGAAACATACATTCAATCATACATGTATTCATTGAAAATATGAGGGTCACACTATAGGCCTACATGTTTTTCCCCCCTGGTCGCAAAAATCAAACTCATTGTTTTCTACGTAGGCAGAATTTATCGACCAACGGAAACACAGAAGTTGTGGATCTGAACGCCCACCGATGCACTACACTCACCCACTTGTGATCCACCAGGAGACATTTCCTGACCAAGTGTCGGGTCAGTGGAAGTGGAGCCGCCTTCGTGTGATCTCATTGTGTTCGTGTTCACACACGTTGTTTGTACCGCGGTGGTTCAGCCTTGGACGAGGTCACTGAGGGCTGTGCTTCTTTTTAACGCAGATTAATTGAAGTTCCCTGGTTGTCGGAGGTTTTGGGATGGAATTAATCGGCGAGATGCTCAAGGACGGGAAGAAGACGAAGATGTCCGAGAAATTAAACAGGATTAATTGAAAATGTTAATTACTTTCTAAGGGCATAAACATCTCAATATCAATTAAAACGTGTTTCCCCTGCTCTTGGAGGATATGAGGTGCAGCAAGTTAATTAGATGTGAAGACTGATGGCCGATTTTCAATATAAGCCCTTCGATTGAACGCCTATGATTTAATGGCATAAATAATGCATGTGGGGGCGGGGTGGGTGGGTGGGCTTTCCTTTAGTTTCACACTCTTCATGAGACCTGTTATTTTACCTGTAATGGCCACATCTGCACACACAATCCCACGCACACACACACACACACACACACACACACACACACACACACACACACACACACACACACACACACACACACACACACACACACACACGCACGCACACGCACGCACGCACAGACAGCACACGACACGCACAAAGCACATACACACACATACACACACACGCACACACACACACACACACACACACACACACACACACACACACACACACACACACACACACACACACACACACACACACACACACACACACACACACACACACAGCCCTGCGCATTCAAAGTTGAGCAAAGTTGAAGGTTAGATAGATAACGTGAGGCGAGGCGAGCATATCCCGGGTTATAATTCGAGTTTCTTGAATTATAGAGTGCATATTAAGCAGAGGGAGAGTTATATGACTGGAGCCCCAACAGGGAAATAATATCCTCTAGCCGCTTCGCTAGTGCACCACGGTCCACTGAGCAGATAAAAGCTGGGCAAAAAAAAAAAAAAAAAAAAGAAGCTGGCGAGCGGATGAGGGAAATGTTTTGGAGGTGTTACGGTGATTGTTATTCAAGGGACAGCCTCACAGCCAACCACCGGTAGGCTGGCCTGCAGGCCCGTCTGTCATCCCGCCCAATTTCACACTCATTCGTTTTTTTTTTGAGTGTTTGTGTTTTTTTTTTCTCTCTTCAAGTATTTATTAATTTACGTGACATTTTCCTTAATTCCAGTTTATCTTGGGTTTGGAGGGGGTGGGGGGTGGGGTTGATGGGCTCGTCAGAAGGTAGAGATCTTTTGGTTTCACCTTGTCGCTTCTCCGCTGAAGAGGAGGAGGAGGAGGAGGAGGAAGAAGATGAAGAAGAAAAAAAAAAAAGAAACCGTCGGGCCAGTCATGAACCATTTAACCAGAGGGGAAAACGCCGGGCCCCCCCTTTCCCACCCCATTCCCCACTCTCTAAACTGGTATTTCCGAACCAATCTGTGTAGTGTATTCGAATTGCAGAGTAACAAATGGACAGTGGAAAGGGGGTTTGTAATGGTGATTAGAGTCTGAAATTGGTTCAGATTTACAGTGTCAGTCAGACGGAGGGAGAGGAATAAGCAGTCTAAGCGCTCTAATGGATCCATCGGCTCGCTTGGGCTGCTCAGCGGGCCCAAGCGGGGGTCACCAGCCATCCGCGCCCACACGCCCCCCGACTCCCCACACACTCCCACACACACCCCCCCCCACCCCCCACCCACCCACCAGACCACCCCCCCCCCACAAAAGCACTTCAATTTTGTTAGGAAATGTATCAATTTAACTGACTCGAGCGGCACACTGAAAACCTAATGAATCTGGACTCAATTTTCCACCACGCTGCCCCGACGAAGGGAACGGAAACAATGTTGGTGTTGGTGGTGGGTGGGGCGCGGAGTGGAGGTGGGGGGGGGGGATTGGCTAGGCCTGTGTCACATCCGAACCCCCCCCCCCCCCCCACCTCCCCCTCTCTCTCCACACGACCAGTCAGGAGAAAACAGGCATGGGTGGGAGGGGTGAAGGTGGTGTTGGTGGGGTGTGGGGGGGGGGGTGGGGGGATGGGGGTTGAGGGTGGGGGTGGTGGGGTCTATTGGCCCCCGTTTATCGGGCGATGGCGGTGATGACGGCGGTGGTGTGTGGCATGGCGGCGGCGGCGACTGCTGTCACTCATCCGACAATCATGTCATTAAAGGTAAATTGGCTTCTATTTCAGCCGCGAAATGATAATGCTAATTGAGTGGCAAAACATAATACGGAGGGAAAACTGTTGTTGTAGGGGCCGCTAGAAAGGGGGCGGAGGGGGGAGGGTCAGAGTTGGGGGGTGTGGGGGGGGGGGGGGGACAGATTAAATGGCCATACAATGGCGGGGCGTGAGGCATGGCAGATGTTGCTTTGTGCCGAGCAGCGCGTTGACATATCTCTTGCTTGTCAGGCCTTGCGCTTTAGAAGAGACTTACAGGACAGAGGGGTGGGTGGGTGATGGGGTGAAATGGGGGGTGGGACGGTTGCAGGGGGGGGGGGCAGGGGGGGTAACCAGATGGCTGTGTAGAACCAGAGGGGTCTGAATAAAACAGTTAAACAGCGGCGGCAGGGTTTGGGAGGCAACCCCAGTGCTGCGTGAGATGGGACCGGATGACTGGTTGGTGAATAAGGAGTGGTTAAGGAGTTAAGAGTCTGCTTTTATAAGGCGCTAATGACACAATGATTGTGGGGCCCCCTAAACGGCAAGGCTAATGACAGAATCCTGTTTCAGTGGTTAGACGTTTTATTTAGCGCTCGCACCCTAATCACTAGTGACCCTCCTTTCTATTAGAACTGTCACGTCAGCTCCACTCCTATTTGTCTGGCGCTCCTGAAAGAATCGGAGCGGGAATGTCGCTTTTGGTAGCCAAGGTCAAGTGGATATAGTATTTAAACAGCTTGTATATTCTTTATTCTCCAAAAGTTGAGCTGGTTTTCCTAAGACCGCACAAGCGTAATGTTGCTTAAGAAGATTAAACATTTTTCAACTGGCTCTCGTTTCAGGAAGGGGAGGGGGGATTAGGATGTCACTTGTTTGGCACACCTTGGGCGCATACTTACACCGCATCTTAAGCTTTGATCGACATGTCAGAGTACGTGTACGCTGTATTGCGGTGCTTTTACGCAGGGCTATAAGGCGCCGCTGTCAGACCACCGGACTGAGAGAGAGAGAGAGAGAGAGAGAGCCAGTGGATGGGCTTCTTGCCCCCTTCCACTTGACCTCACCATTATGGCCGACGATTGATCTCATTTGACAAGGACTGGCTGTGGTGGAGCCTTCGCTGTCTGACAAGACACAGGAGGGAAAATCCCAGGTCGGGTACAAAGCTGATGGCAAAGCGGACGGCTGTAATGTCCGCCGGTAAACATCAGCGTTATGGGTGGTGCTATGTCATCCGGTTTGATGCTGAGGGAATGTTTTTTTTTTATAGTGGTGGGGGTGTTGTTCTGCTACAAGGGGAGCTCTTTTGCAAAGGAAAGTCAGTGGTTTACCAAGTTCAATGTTTTGTGAAGACAAAATAGCTTTTTCTATTATATGTGTTAGGGATTAAATTTGTATTATTGATGGAGTCGGACCATGAAACTGTGAAATGTCTGAGTTCGTCCAAATGTGTCAGCATATCGTTCAGTCACCCCCCCCCCCCCCCCTCTCTCCCTTTGCAATATTTGCCTTTTGTTATTTATAAAGGTGGTTTGCAATACAAATCACACTGTGACCACTACTAAAATACGAAGCTTAAACCGGGCTATCTCTTTCATATATCTGAGAAATAAATAGATTCCTCATGATCCCAGCAAAGCCCAAAGCGGGGAGTCAGAATCCTGACATTTCACTGTCGTCTCTGTTCTCCCTCAATGAGAGAGATGAGCTCAAGCTATGTGTGTTTGTTCTCCGCCTCGGACGGAAATAAACAAGCTGATCAATTTGTGTTGAAGCCCTGTGGAAAAGAGAAGGGAAAAAAGTTCTAGATGCTATTTTACAGGTTCAAACTGCTATATTCCCCCTTCCCTCTCTCCGTGTCCATCCCCTAGGTGTTCGACTGTGGGACATTTAATCGAGGGACTAGCGGTTTCATATCAGTAACAAAAATCAAATAATGCAAGATGATTTACTCCCCCTAGCAACTAGGGAGCATACTCTTAGCAACCAGCCAAGCCCCGGGCTTCGGTGTAATCAGCTTGAAAATATTTCAATTATTGTGTTGATTTTAGTGGATTTTGAGAGGCGGGGAGAGTGAGCCCCAGTACATTCAGCCCCATGACCTGCCGAGGATGGCATTGATTTAAACAGGTGTCAGGGAGGAAACGTAGAAGCAATTTAAATGGGAATAGGATGGCAAAGTCATTGAGCATTGTTCGCGGCGTGTGTGACATCCAACTGATGCTGCCAAATCAATGCGGCCTCAACTGAAGATTCCACACCCGGAGGATTCGCTTGTCTGCCTGCGATTGGACCACCGGTGCAGCGCGGCACGATTGCTTTCTGGGGTTCCTGTGTATCTCACTCATCTACATTGTTTAGAATAGAAGAGGGCAGCTCTTCAGCACAGCAAATGGTTTGAACCAAAGCTGATGATGCAGCAGCCCAGAGACAGCTGTGGTATTTTTTTTGTTTGTTTGTTTGCTTATGTCTCTTGACTTTTTCCAGATATGAGAGAATTTTAATCTGATTCCATGCAATCATTTTCTCCTCTAATGCTGGTATAATTGAGGCACAGGTGACTCATACTATTATAAGCAATACCATATCAGCTATGAAGTGGTTGTTCAACTTGTGTTAATATACTTATGGTGTAAATATTGAATTCACTCTGAAATAATGGTCTGACATTTAGCTATCCAGGATACCATCTGAAATATGAATAAAAACACATTCATAATTTGAAAAAGCTCTGAAATCTTCTTACCTGGGTGTCAATTCAGGTACACATCTGTCACTCATAATGGCAGTCAGGTAGTGGGAATAGTGGGAATAAAAGTTGCTAAATGTTTGTTAAATACCTCATTTGAATTGACTACACATGTTTCGTTCCATTGTAATTGCTCAGTCTTGTCTAACTAGTTGGGGATGTTATTTAAGTGACAATAAGCAAACTGCACATTATTGTATATTTTTCTCTTTTCCCAGCATTGTTTTGGTTTCTATGGTTGGAAAAAAGTATTGAATTATAATTTTATTACAGAAGGTGGGTTTTAGCTTTAATAACAGTATTTCTTCTGCTTTCATACAGTGTCATGGAATAGCAATTAAATGTGTTGCACTAATGTCTTGAGATTGGATGCACTGCTTGAATCACTGCTTGAACCAGAATCGTCTCTTTTTGAAAACAAAGGAGGGCTGTTATCTAAGTGTGGGCAAAGTGTAGGTGCGAGGGTGGTTTGTTGTTTGTGTCGCATCATGTGCGGGTTTGTGGATGTGTTTGCTTATTACAAGGTTTGTTCTTTGCTGCCTATTGAAACATTGGGGGGAAAAAAACAACCATTCTTTTAATAGGGTTAATTGAAAGCTCCAAAGCAATGTTATTTTGAGTTTTTGATGTGATGCGCGATTAAAACAACACGCAGGATCTGTTGCAGATGCGATTAAGGATTATGCTACTTTTTAAACACAGGACAATTTGCAGTTCCCTCTCCGATTTTCAGTTCCTTTGAGAATAATTCTTATTTTGCCTTATACAATTGTGGTACATCCGTGAAATATTTTGTGGATCTTCAATAGCATATCTTTTTATAATTAAAAATGTGCAACTGCCCAGAACTCAATAACCTTCAGGTTAACATATTCCAGGTGTGTTTACTGTTTAATGTTGACAAGGACTAATGTAAACATATCAGCAGGCTCAGGCATTTTGGATTTCAGATTGCCCTCAAGGTAAAAAATTAATAAATAAAAAATCCCAAATATTGCAAGACTGTCCTTGAGCAAAGTGTGCAACTGAGAAGATACCCCTGCCCTCTGACGTCTGTGAGAAAAAAAAATGCATATATTATTATGAGGCTATGAGTGGATACGCTTGTTAGGATTATAGCAGAATCCAAATAACTGTTAGAAAGTGTCATTTCAAGCAATTGGTATGTAGCTGTCATTTAGACAGTTAATAATGAAATACATTTAAAACTATTAAATGAAACGGCTTCCAGTTGGTTTTGAGAAAATACGCGACACACAATAACAATTCCAATGTTAATATGGGCAATTACAGCATTAGCCACATAGCACAATGTTTGATAGCTAGTTGCTACCAAATACATGGAAATACCACAGAATAATAATAAAAACCCATGTCAGAAGTCATAGGATTGATAGTTTATAACAACATTATTATGCTTGTATACATTCAGTTGAAGACAGTGTATGAGGTATAAGGCCTACATTAACAACATATTCTACAATGTTATTATGCAAATATCTGCAAATGTATCATATTATTCACATTCTAATGTGATAGTAAATCAATCAATGAATCAGTTGGTCAAATACATTTGGACAGTTTCTTATAAAAGCACAAATTGTTGAATATTGTTGTTACAAAAGATGCTCCTTAATTTCCTCTCTGTGGTTTGTTTGCTAGCTGACATTGATAATGTCAGCTAGTCATCAAACATTTTCCTTGAGAGAACCTCAATTTAAAGTTCCCATGACATGCCACCAGGTGTGGTGTGATTAGACGTTACAAGTCGTTTTGGAAATCGTTGCTCATTGCTCATCTATCCCTCACACGTCTAGGTGGACACGCCCACCTGTGATGTCATAAGGGGCAGATTTCCAAACCGACTTGTAACGTCTAATCACACCACACCTGGTGGCATGTCATGGGACCTTTAAATAAAGGACCCAAAGGAAATTAAGTATCTGGTGGTAAAAATAAAATTGCTGCAGCAACAAAAAAAATAAGCATTTGTCATTATGATTTTAGTGTTGAGGTGAGAGTAACTAAATTGAGAAGCCTATTTTTCGCTTCCTCCCATTAGGTACGACACATGTCTAGCATTCTTAGCTTGTGTACACAGTATTGAGTGGATTGTGTATTAATTTGTAAATTGATCCTTTTCCCCAAATCGACCTAAAGCAAAATACATCTTCAATTGTGACGTCAGAAAGATGCTAATGTGTGTGATCACATTAATCATCCTGATGGGATCTCACATTCTCCAGTTAGTCCACCATGATTCACACTGAACTGAGGTCCAGAAGTCAGGTGTCGTAATTTAATTGTGTTATTTCCTACTTCCCTCGTATACTTCAGGGGACTGGAGAGTAGAGAAAACTAGGATTTACCCCTCCCCCTTCCTCCCATCCACTTCAACCTCCCGGTCGACCCCTTACCCAAGACATCCCCCCCTCCACACACACATAGGCCTACACTTGCTCTCTCTCTCTCTCTCTCTCTCTCTCTCTCTCTCTCTCTCTCTCTCTCTCTCTCTCTCTCTCTCTCTCTCTCTCTCTCTTCTCTCCTCTCTCTTCATCTCTCTCTCTTCTCTCTCTCTCTCTTCTCTCTCTCTCTCCTCTCTCTCTCTCCTTCTCTCTCTCTTTTCTTCTCGGCCCTTCTCTCCGTCTCTCGCTCTTCGTCTCGCTCTTCCTTTCACAGTCATTGGCTCCCTCTCTCGCTCCCTTTTCTTTTTTAATTGGGGACACTGGGGGTTCACCTCAGTTTTCACTTTAATCTTGACCTGAGAAGATAAACCCTTGATAAAAACGAGAATCATTATCTTCCCTGAGAAATTCAAGGAATAATTTCCCCTGCTCATGTTGTAGCGATTAACGGGGGAAAAGGGGCTTTACTGTTTGAAGATATCTCCGACATGTGGATATTGTATGGAGTCCATTGAAGGCTGTTCATGAAGGAGGTGTTGAAGTGAGAAATTGGGGGGGTGTGTGTTAGTAGGCCTACAGTTGAAGGATTCACACTTTAACCTGTATTGTCTGTGTATAAGATTCATTTGTTTTGTAAACCTCACTTAATAAATCTGATTCAGAGCTTTATTTATCTGAAAGGTAAAGCAAACCATGAACGAGTTTCTTAAGAGAGGGCAGTAGCCTACAACTGTCAACGTTCATCAAATTTAGTCTGAACATAATGCTTATCCATATGATGATACAAAGACTTTGCTACTAAATGCTAAATGTGCTGTTTCATAATAAACAATAAGAAAGATTCACGCAGACATAATCAGTCTTTCCATTTGCGTATCGTCTTGCCTTGATGTTGTATTGTTTTACCTCTACACTTGAGAATAGCATCGATCAAATGGAAAGTTGACATATCAATCAAATCAGAAATGGCCTGATTATTTTCCCCCGCATTCAAGCGGATTTCCAAGCACTTCTCCTCGCCACCGGCTATGTTGACATAGGTAGCGTCTTCATACAGTTTGGGTACAGACATTGTAGCGGCTACGTGGCGACTCCGCTAACTTTTTAGCATGTCATCTGCAGTAAAGCGAAGGGTCAGCGACTGCCCCCAGACAAGGACACGTTCCCCTCCCTCCTGATTGGAGGACTGCCCGGTTCTCTGTGGAATATAGTGGCGTGGAAGTAGGTCACATGCGCTACCTTAATGCGAGTTGTGGTATAAGTGTTTTCAACTATACAACCTTTTCCAGCGTCTGAATTAATGTGCCCGCCATTCATTTTAGCACTCTAACCCCGATGAGGGATGTAATGTAGACCAACTAATGGCGTTTACTTTGCCTTGGATAAAAAGGGGCACTGTGGAGGCCAGTTTGCGTTAAAAGTGTATCATTGTTTGCAACTGCCACGGGCCTGCTTTTAGATGGGAGGGAATCATCTATACCAGAAGCTAATGCTTGACCTGAAACGCTTTTACTTATTAATCAATGTGAATCGACCGACATCAGGGGTCAAATGGTGAGGTAGAAAGTGCTTGGGTCCGTTTTACAATCTAAAGGTGTTGATGATGCCGAATGGATCCCTTGACCAATGGGTCATCTGTCAAGCCAATCAGTTTGTTGTATGACGTGCATACAAGTTACAACTCCCATAATAATATAAACCCGGGGGAGGCAATATTGCAGTGACGAGGGGGTTTCACATCCAGCAGAAAGGTACTGGGTTAGATCACCCAATGTTGGATGCCAGATGTAAGCTTTCTTGAGGGAGATGCCGATTCAACTTACAGTTTTTCTCAGACGCTTTGGTATATTTCTCAGATCAGAATTGAAATTCTCAAAACTACCTGTTCAATCTTCACATCATTGTGTCACCTGTGCACATCAAAAAAAAAAGTTTCTCATTTCTTTGATCAAGTTGCAAATGCTTTGGTACATTCATGCAAATGATTATGTACAATTCTCTGCTCTTTCCTACATTATCCATTGCTTATGTCATGTTGATCAAAATGTATTGTAATGGGTCTCTATTGAAGCATTTAGGCATTAGTTCATTGCATTAGTCTTTACATGCAAAATGGTTGAACAAGTTGTCATAATATGTCAAGCATATTT
>OLKM01000069.1:120000-125649 GCA_900291075.1 Melanogrammus aeglefinus
AATCTTAAATCCTACAAACAAAAATCTCACACTGTTTACCTACCTTTAAAAGCTGCTTTTGTGTATGAACCAGTAGAATACAATTGGTGAGAAAATATATGCCTATAAACGCTCACAGTAGCCTCCTCTGTGCTCATTAAAAAAGGGTCAAGTTTTGCTTACTGCTTTAAAGGATGCATGCTGATTTCCAAGCTAAATGATACCCTTTAGGAACAGTCAGACTGTATGGAGTGTCCACCTAGATGCATGATAACATCGATAACAGTCCACTGGTAGGCTAGAACGTTGAGCTAACTAAAATACATTTTGGTGTGATGACTTCACACAAACTCACACCTGGTGGTGAAATCGGGGCCCTTTAACTGATGACATCGAGATTAATTGTGCTCTTAAAACCTGTGTATATTATAAAGACCTAAACATACCGTCTCAATGCATCCCTCCTCAGATGTGAGCCATATAGCAATTCCAACACTGCCTTGATTGTGTTTTGGACCTGAGCCCCAGTTCTTGTGGCAACTTTCGTAGCGATGGACATTTCACTTTCTTTCTACCAAATTGTTAAACCTGCAATTATATGATTGTGTGTATTGTTAAAGGTTGGTGAAACCTCACAATGACATAACAGGACTCCAAGTTCAAGGTTTGCCTTTCAGAAAGTCAGTCGAAGCAGCTGATGGTCTGCCTTCAAAGCCATTCCGCTGATGACATCAGTGGTGATGTCATTGTCCAATTAATTAATATTGTGAGATAGATATGGACTGTGGCTGTGTGCATGTCTTTGTGATGCCATGCCAGCCTATGGCCAACTGTGCTTTAATCCAACCAATTCTCCATTTAGCTTCACATGTCTCTTTTAAGTTTGTTTTGTCCTTGCAATGGTGCCTGATTTTGGGTTGCAAGGATCAATGTTTCCATGGTAGTGCAGCCCACGTTCCTTCCTCAACGTGTTGGACTGATCTTTTGTAGAACCGTGCTGCATACGTTTTCATGAAGTACACCATCTGATGAATGAAGACAATGATCCACAAAAATGAACACACTTGATTAACTGAATACCGAGCAGCAGCAGAAGTAGCATCTTGATGCTAGCCTTTCTGGACTCCAGGGAGCACAGGTACACCTGTTGTCTTGGTTGGTCAGGGATTAGAGGTGAGGTCGAGTTTAGATAGGCTCATGATGGCCATGCTTGAATATGGGTTGAGGTCAGTTATATACTAACACTCAAAATGTCCTATATACTATGTCTATCTAGCTAGCTAGGACAAACATTAGTGTCTTGATCAGAAATCTTTGAACAATACAAATTAATGGTAGGACCTACAACACAAGCACACATGGGAGAAGGAGTAATACCTGTTCTGGCCTGCTATGCCCCTGGCCGTCTGGGAGCATTCCACTATGGCTGCACTAGATTTTCCACAGAATCACTGAGGGCGGAACTTGTTTGCCATCTGTAATATCATTCTGTCCATCCCTCCGTTCCTCAATCCATCCCATGCTTGTGCTTTTGAAGGTCGTTGTGTTATCTAGATGGTGGTGGTGGCAGAAGTTTGTTCCGTTTTCATTGGACGTAAGGGTTGTGAGGGTCATTTTGTTGTTTAGAAAAGTGAGTGAGTATTCTCATTAGAATTCACACAAATGTTACACTTTTTCTTATGACTAAATGTAAATTTAGGCAAAGGTTCTGACCTCGAACAAAAGGACTTAATGAGAGTGCCCAATAGTGATTAGGGCTTATAATCAGAGCTATTATATTTGGCAAGGTCTTCTATGTAATGGGGGGAAATCTTTAAAATAGTGTTAATTGTGTATATTGCTTATACAATAGTTTAATTTTAATTTGAAAAAAACAGAATCATCACAAATACTACAGAATTACATTGAAAAAAATACATTGCTCAGTTCCACCTCTAACGTGTTCCCAGTCGTTGCCTTTTACTTCGAAAAGCACTTGCTAGGTAAGTGTAATTGTGACGTGTCAGAGAACCCATTTGCTTAGTGACACGCCCCTCCCCCGACAGCCGCCTTCACGAGAACCATGAAGCTGAGGTCTGACACATCTGACGTTTGAAAGCAGAAAGTTGCGTTTTAGTTTTTCTCCAGAAAATTAGTTATAGTGTAAATAATAGCACAATGGTAGCCATGGTAGGACGTTTTCCGTATACATAGGCCTACGTCTAATTTTGGTTTATATTAGGAGCGCTAAACTAAGTCAATAGGTAGCCTATGCCTATTTATGTAGGCTAATGCGCATTTGTCCAATTAACTGATGTTAATATCAGCTATCTTAATTTTTTTCCTAGGCCTCGGGATATATCTGTTTTATCAAAAACTGCAGGACAATTACAACTACCTAAAACGGTGAGACATATGCGGTCTAAACCCATGGCCTGGCCCAGGTTTGCACAGAGATTAGAATTATAATTTCCATTGCCGCATTAGTGAGTGTGAAATGTGAACTAATCCTAAAAGACAAAGTACTCATATATTCTGAGGACGAAAATTCCTTTGACCCATGAAGCAAAACGATTAGGCCCACGCCTGTGTGTCTGGATCTAAGATCAGATGGAGGGGGGGGGGACCCAAGATGCGTATAGCATTTAGACCTAATAATAACACAACTTTTTTATTACAGAAGGAAAACCTTGCTCACTTTTATGTATTGCTTTGTTTCCCACCTCAGCACTTCCACACCTAGTGGATTAACGTTTGTAATTGACAAAATAAATAATAACAAAGAACTGAACAATTTTGTCATATCCCTTGTATTATTGTTTCATAATGGCCTGTACTGCTGTGCCGTGTTTGTCATATATTGTGGGGTTGGGGACATATATTTTTGTGTTTAATTTTACTTTTGAAAATAGTTATGATACGGTAATATTCATATTTTTGGGGAGTCATTGAGAATGTATGTGAGCAAGATTGTCAAATGGCTCTCGGTGAATACATGCCTTTGGCCTAATTAATTGCGCAAATTTGTTTCTATTAAGTAAGACTAACACATATTGAGAAAACTCCATTAACCTTAATTAAGCTCGATTGACTAATTTAGGAAAGGTGTGGTTGGAAACAAGGCTTTGGTGTGTTCTCTCTCTCTCTCTCTCTCTCTCTCTCTCTCTCTCTCTCTCTCTCTCTCTCTCCTCTCTCTCTCTCTCCTCTCTCTTCTCTCTCTCTCTCTCTCTCTCTCTCTCTCTCTCTCTCTCTCACCCCCCTCTCTGCCTCTTTCTTCGATAGTGAATAGGCTGCTTTCTGCCTTTGGGCTGCTTTTCCTCCTCTGAGACCTGAAAATGAGAAATGGAAATGGAATACCAGGAGGTGCTAAATTAGCTGCCTGATCTGCACTTATTGCCGCACACAGGCCTCTATTACTTTGCCAATCTGTGCCTCTCTTTTAGCATTCCGTGCATGCAGAGGCTTCTAGATAGCATATTTATCAAATGGGAAAATGAATGCACGATGATCAGTTAAATTGAAAATCAGCGTCTGCATGACAGCCCGACCTGACACCTCCGTAATTAGAAAAAAAAATGATGGCGTCCGATGCATAATAGAGCAAAAACAATTTACACTCTCCCATAATGATCTGGCGTTCAAATTGAAAATTTTCTCTGGGTAGAAATTGAATTCATAAAGTGTGATTCATGGAAGACACAGCTCCTGGAGGCAGCCTGGGTATATCGATTGATAGTTTGTCTTGAATCACGCGTGCTGCTCTTAGGCAAGAAAAGCTTAACTACTTAAGCAAATCGCTAATTTCACCTTAAGGCCACCAATGTGCAGCCAGCGATACTCCTATTCAGGGGAGCTAATGAATTATGGATGAACTGGGCATAAGTTCCAAATAGCCTAAGAGTATAGAAGGGAGAGAGGAAAAATTAACCAAGGGACATCAATTTTAGGTTATTTCCAACCGACCTCTCACTTCAATCCGGAAAATAAACCTTTGCCAGTTTGGGGGGGCAAATTGTGCTCTGTTTATATAGCCTAAACGACGTCCTATGGCTTAAACTGTGTCATTAAATGATTTGTATTATTTTATTATTATAAAATAACCGTATTCATTAGGGTGTTTTACGCCGTGGCTATAGTTACACCCACAGCATTCAGCTTCACAGCACTGATCTTTTCCATTCAGTGCCATGTTGGCTTTTTCATCCCCTGCCTCCCACCTAATAAGTAATTGCTTCCTAGAGCAAACAGCTGCAATATTATGTAAATATTTTGAAAAGGACACTGGCTCAGAAATTCATTTGCACCGGCTCAGACATAAAGCTGCCCCTCTGATTATTTTCAATTTATTTGCAAATCGAGAAGCCAAAGAGAAAACTACCACAAATGCTCGTGGGCATTTCAACAAGGCTTCCAACAACACCGCATCCTGGCTTCAGAACTGGAAAGACTGCGTTTGTTTTTTTAAAGAACTCTGTTTGTTTTAGAAGACCTTCTTCGGTGTGTTGTTTTAGTTTAGGTTTTAGTTTGAATTCAGCTTTTATACCTTGTGGTCACTCATTGCTAATATTCCGAAGGAGGCGCAGATGTCCCAGACCCTGCATGCATCCCCCCGGGAGCCCCAGCCCTATTAGAACAAATGTGTTCTGCTATTGTAAATAGGCACGTTCGCTTCACCCTTCCCATTACAGCCGACGCATGATCAATAGGTTGATAACACAGAAACATCAATGTAAGCGACAGAACAATGAGGGATATCATCGAACATCTATCTTAATATAGCCGGATACAAGGACCCCTGACAAAGTGAAAAGCTCATGAAAATTCCGCCCCACGAATTCCCATCTCCTATCCAATATGCACAAACACACTCCCAGCTGCCGAGGCTATTATTTTCCTATTTCAATTTGACACCCCAGCCTTTCATGCTAATTCTATTATTCTTGGAAGTTTATGTGATTTCATATCACTAGAAATCGGTAATGTATTATAACCCTTTGAGCTAAAATAAACTGAATCCCCGCAGTAGCCACCGGGAAAATAATTACTTTCATATCCAAACTCTGCAGGAGTCGAGCGGGTCCTTTGCCTCAGGCTCATAACCTCATTTCGGTGGGGCTTATAGATGAATAAATTTGTTAAGGCAATATACAAAGTACAACATGAGATTTCTTGAGAAAGCCCTTCCTACTGTAGACCCTCCTGGATGTAAGGTCTCACACACACACGATTTGAGGGGCTTGTATACAATAGATTTATTTACGAAAACCTTACATATATAAATAGTATAATACCTTTTTACACATTTTGAGGATTTTTGTGGTTCTGTCTTGTTTTTTTTTGTTTACAGTTTAGCAGACATTAAATATCAAACCTTTACCCGCGAAACATACACACAAGAGGAGAGAGAGAGAGAGAGAGAGAGAGAGAGAGAGAGAGAGAGAGAGAGAGAGAGAGAGAGAGAGGAGAGAGAGAGAGAGAGAGAGAGAGAGAGAGAGAGAGAGAGTGAGAGAGAGAGAGAGAGAGAGAGAGACAGAGGAGAGAGCGAGGGTATGAGAGAGGTCTATTTGCTAACACACCATAATGGAGATATTAGCTGAGAAAATGTAGCCTAAAGATTTAAATGCAATTCTTCCTTGGTGGACTATGAATAAACTTTGCTATTGATTCTCCATTCCCTCGATCTATATCACA
>OLKM01000069.1:125674-130674 GCA_900291075.1 Melanogrammus aeglefinus
GAGAGAGAGAGAGAGAGAGAGAGAGAGAGAGAGAGAGCGAGAGAGAGAGAGAGAGAGAGAGAGAGAGAGAGAGAGGTCTATTTGCTAACACACCATAATGGAGATATTAGCTGAGAAAATGTAGCCTAAAGATTATAAATGCAATTCTGGTGGACTATGATAAAACTTTGGCCTATTGAATCTCATCCCTCGATCTATATCAACAATTCTTCAGATTGAGGCTATACTTTAGAGGCCTTTTTTCAGGAGTCTGTCTTTGTTTCTTTTGGACTATAAGTTATAACTGACTCTGAATGGTCACAATAGTCTTTATCTTGGAGCTGCTCTTTTGCGTCTGCCTGTAAGGAGCTGGGGTCTAGGGGTCTGGACTCTCGCGCGTCGTTGGGGAAACACGTGTCACTACTATTACTATTACTACCACTGCTGACTGACTGACTACTTTTGCCACTGAGAAAAGTGGCCCGGGACGGACTGCTCTGTGGGGAACTCGTCTTCATTCTCTCCGGCAGAGCCACCCCCTGTCCCCTGATCGACAACGCGTCATCGTCCTGTGTCGAGTCGCAATTATAGTCCATAGCGCGGTTCTTACATCCCGAGTTGGCCGGATTTCCTCGACCACGCTCAACATCGTCCATGACGTCAGTTTTTGTTGTCGTTGTTATCATTGTTGTGGGGGTTGTTTTCAACGAAGTCTGCGGAACGATGAATCCCAGCGGCTGGGTGATGGGGTACAGTAGGAAGTGTCCCTTTCCTATCAAAGGCCGCGACGGGGGTAAGGCAGAGAATCCGTCCACGTTTGATTTGCGCCTGCAGGGTCTGGAGTCGGACAGGAGGCTCTCGACGCTAAAGGGGTTGAGTTTCTGCATGCCGGAGGCCCTGCTGTTGGCACACAAGCTCGACTGCTGGCTGCTGTCCGACGAGTCCAGCTCGGAGCCGCCAGCGTCGTGGTTGTGCGACTGTCTTTGGTTGTGCGTGGTGGTGGTGATGGTGGTTGTGGTGTTATGGGTGTGAGGATGGGTCGTTTGGTCACAGCTCGTTGGCGTTTGGTTCCTGCCCGCAGAAGGGTTAAAAATGGTGCCCGTGTGCTCGCTGTCCGTGACGTGGGACACTCCGCTGTCACTGTCCGAGCCGGGCGTGTGAAATAGGTCCCCGTGGAGGAGCTTATTCTGCGCCTTCAGCAGCCTGCGCTCCTGCTTTCTTTTCTTCTTCTCCAGCCGGTCCAGCTCTCTCCGGGCGATCTCGTCCGCGTCCATGGGCTCCCCGCTGCAGGTGGTGGGGTGCGAGTTGTGCGCTGGTCGCCCGGGACCTTTCTTTGTGTTCTCTTTTTTCCTCCATTTGGCCCTGCGATTCTGAAACCATACCTGCAGAGGCAAGGGAGTATTGCATCAGTCGGCCGCACACAATTAAAACCCAAAATATAAGACTTATCTAATGTAAACAAAACTAAACAAAACGGTGTGTTGCTCCAAAAGTATTGTGCACATGAAAGGTTGATGAACACTGTAAAGGGACAATGTTGTGTGCTTTGGGCTTTGTTCTTTGTATATAAAGGATATGATAGCATACACATTGCAATATTAATATTATAAATGAAATATAGAAATATAATATATATTTTTGTAAAAAATATATAGTAAATTTTACAATTAAAATGCATGCTCCACATAGGCTAAATTAACATGCAGCTATATAATCTATAAAATATTAATATACCTTTATAAAGGCATTATGAGTATTATTTTATAATAGGCTGCTATAAAAAAAAAAAATACTGTATATTTCATTTTTTCCCTCAAATATAAATATTAGTATGATTATATATAAAAATATATATAAATAATAAACAACATAATAGTCTTAGAATCTGACCCAGCATGCACTGGTTTGGTCAATTGTTTGGTAAAAATTTGGTAGTGGGATATTAACAAAAACATAATGAAATCCCCCCTTGTGCTTCCTGGTGTGGACTGGTTTTGTCTCTGAGAGTTCGATGCCATTGTTGAGGTATAGCAACACCGTCCAGCATTTCTTATGATAAATACGCCCAGATCTGTTTTTTGATTTAAGCATTCTAACCGAGTTCAAATAGACCTATAGACAGATATATAAAAAAAAAATGGTAGGCCTACAGCTGTCGATGTGCAATAACCATGCATGCACACAAACTCGGAGATTGAGAGCAAAGTTGACGTGCAAAGGGGTGAAAGAAACATGGTTTACCTGTACTCTGGACTCGATCAAGTCCAAGCGAAGAGCCAGAGCCTCCCTCATGAACACGTCCGGGTAATGGCTCTCATTAAAAGCCTTCTCTAATTCCTCCAGCTGCCAACCAGTGAAATTAGTGCGCGTTCTCCGTCTCTTGCAACCGGGGCTATCTTTGTCTGGATCTCCCGAGTCTGACGTGAGGATACACAACGAAGTGTCAACATTGCACTGCATTAGGACATGCAATTACACCACCAACATGCTTCAAAACAAATGCGTATAACATAGCTTATGCACGAGGTAAAGCCCATGAAGGCTGTATGGTTAGATATGTCAGGGATGGATATGCCTTTACCAAACTTAACCTTAATACGTTAATAGCCCGTTAAGGAAGGATGCACGTAGCCGCGTGTTTTGACTTGAGTGACTATTATTGACTACAACAGCATCGTTATTGCGCACAGCTTCAGCATCTGATGGTCGCGATGCAACGGAAAGGATCCACTTTGCTCCATAAAAGGCATCGTGTCTTTGTTGTTGGTCTGCACAACCATGCTTTTAGTAAATGTACAATAAAGAGCTACGCTAAATCGTATAATAAAATCGCGTCTTACCTGTCAGTTTATACTGGTTATCTCCGTTCATACCGCAGCCCGCAGACAAGAGCGAGTTGGAATTAACAACAGACGCCGTGCAGGACCCGTTAAGTAATCCGTCTATGGAAAAGGGAACCGCGGTCGCAGATTGGAGTTGATGACCGGCTAATTCGTACACATGATGGTGGCTCAGATGGTATGGGAAGCCCACCATCCCGCCGAGAGAGCCTCCAAACTGGGCATGAGGAGGCTCCAGTATCCTGCTGTCCATCATCCCGCAGCAGGCGAAAGGGAACGACGTCTTGAAGCCGGCGATGTGGATTTAAAAAGCATGCAGTGAGCGTGGCCGACGAGCAGGGGACATGATGTGAAGGGAGGGGATGAGCGGTACTTTATCCACGTGAACCTTCCAATAATTAGCCGCGGCTTTGGGAATTTGAGACCAATGAGAAACGGTAATCGACTCTGACGTCAGAGACGGGGTCTGCAAACGCTTTTCATATCGATTGCTAATTAAACCTGACATCCCACCTCAATAAACAATATCAGAGCTGTCACAACAAGACAGGGGGGCTTTGATAAGAACTACATTGTAACTACACGGGGGACCGGCGAGGAAAGCAGCTCGCATTGAAACGCGGGGCGGGATCACTTTGGATGTCAGTTTTGTTGGTTCCCCTTAACTTTGGCTCACATTGCACACACTTGCTGTATATTTATATGGGTTAGATAAATAGTAGCCGCGCTGCAATTAAGGGGCGAATCAATTAGGCTATTTAGATTGCCGAAGCAAATGGAGCATATAAAAGTGAATGCATGCGTTTAGCGGACGTTGCACAATATAATCCGACAATATAATGTGTTTTGTCACTTACTATACAACGAGTGGTGAAAGAGTAGGCTATCGACAACCGTGGAAATACAAAAGATAATAGAAGAGAAGGCAGTGGGTCTATAGCTTTGAAATGAATATTTATTATTTATTAACAAAAAATGTCGCCTATAGCCTACTTAGTTGACAATAAATCATAATAAAACATTACGATGGGCTATAACATGGATAGGCCGATGTGGTTTAAAATCCTACAAGGTTCTGCAGACTTTAACTAGAATAGAATAGAGTAGATAGGCAGCACATTTGACATGTGGCAATTTCTGCACCAAATAAAACGGCTGATAATTAACCATTCAGTTATAAATATATATATAGGCCTATATATACATAAAACACATTTAATCTAAGCTTTACTCACATCGCTCTATCGGTGTGGCATTAAAGCGGCCTGCAGCGACTACAGCCTGTGCTACTTATCAAGTTTCAAATGATTAATTCGACTTTATTTATTCCATGTCTGGCATTGTCATAATGTTAATCAGAGGTGATTTTTTTCTGCACCCCACTCTGTTCGCTGACCCTTGGCTCTGGGATTGGCATGTTGTAATAACCTCAATCTCTCAACAGAAGATGCGGTAATTGTTACCCTATTAGCATACAAATTGTTTAATTAATATTATTATGAGAAAGTATATAATCCACTCGTCACTTGACCCCAGCCCTCTGTATTTTAATGTGAAGCTCTCCATTTTAATGAACTCCTTAGAAATGCTCCTTTTCCTTGTATTTATCCAGCACTTTTGGCTTGTCTTTGAATACTTTTATTCTTTGTTTTATAAGTTCGTGGTCAACGCTGTTTACAATCTTATGAATAATTCGGCGCGTTTATTTCTGTTTTTGAAGATCTAAAATTAAATAATTGCTTTTTTTTTGGTCGATTCGGAGCAGAGCCGATGTCCAACACAGGCGCTGTGAAAAGCGGCCCTTGACATAGTCTCCAGAGACATTGCATTTAATCCCTTTTTTTTTCTACAACTGGGTGACATTGTCAGATTCTAGCTTTAATTAACCCGATAATAAGACGTTATAAGGCCAGCATTCAGCCGCTCTGCTGCCTTGTCTTGTTTCATTCCTGTAACGGGTCCATGTGGCAGCTAAGCAAAAAAAAAAAAGCATCTAAATGGAATGCATTTTTAGAGAGTTAAGGCTGTATATGGCTTTATGTTATATGTGAATACGCATATTACTCTAGAGATTTGAATGACACTATCTCGGCATTGCATTGATGCTCTTAATCAATACAAAAACATTGGGCCTTATAAGTAATTGATTATGTTTCAGCATGTGATAAATATCTTGTCAAA
>OLKM01000069.1:135674-145674 GCA_900291075.1 Melanogrammus aeglefinus
TTTGCTAAGTCATCCTCACTAACATTAGTTGATAAATGGGCTATTGTATATTGATGTGATTTGTTTTAATATAATGTTTGCCATATTTTCTTCTAGATCTTCCCAGGGTACATCGATTTTGTCTAATTGGGCCACATCAACTTATTTATACCATGGAGCTTCCTCATCTGGGCGAGCACTGTACAGAAAATACCTGCAAGCGCTTAGGTACGTTTTCGTGGCCGTGTCTGTGTCTGTTTGTGACCTGAATTTTGACACCATAATAAAAAAAATTGTTTCCCATATAGATTTTCTTCCGATGAAATGTGACGCCTGTGAGGACATTTTCTGTAAAGACCACATAACTTATGCAAACCACAAATGCACGTCGGCTTACATGAAGGTATTTCATATTTATATATATTTATTTATTTATATGTATGTATGTGTGTGTATTTCTCAACATATAAAACGGTACCAAAAATTATAATGTGGCTACATTGTTCTTATGCATAATAAATCTATGATTAAAAGTTAGTTCAATATAGTAATCACTCCCATTTGTCCCATTATTCTACAGCTGAGATTTACAACCTCCAGTGTGATTACATTTCTTAATTATGTTGTACAGGATATCCAGGTCCCTGTGTGTCCCTTGTGCAACATTCCCATTCCCATCAAACGAGGAGAAACGCCCGACATCCGAGTCGGAGAACACATCGATCGGGACTGCAAGTCGGATCCTGCTCAGCGAAAAAGAAAGGTTGGTGTGCAAGGTTTTATCAATGTAAATAGGGCATCTACATTTACAACATTTGGTTTAACAGCATTCTGAAGCACCATGAAAACGAAGGTGGGAATTTACCTTTTCTTTCTCCTCTTTTGTAGATCTTCACAAATAAGTGTTCACGCGGGGGCTGTAAGCAGAAGGAGATGATCCGTGTGACGTGCGACCAGTGCCACCTCAACTACTGTCTTAAACACCGGCATCCGCTAGACCATGACTGTAAAACAGACGGCAAGCCGACCTCCAAATCTGGGTATGGCTCAACATCAAACGTCCTCATAGCTTAGCACTGGGAAGTTTGTAAAGCTGACCCTATTTTACCAGGCCAACATTGTAATGTCGTTGCGTGCTTTGAAACTTGTAACAAATCTGAATGATTTAATGATCTCTCTCTCCTTCTGAGTGTGTATTTTTGTCTTTTCAATTTCTACCTCACACTGACTGCAAAATGAATCCTACTCTAATCTCCGCCGCTACAGGAATGCTGCTTTATCGAGGGCCCAAGGGGTCCCCTCCCACTCTGCCTCCGGCTCCAGCTCCTCCAGTCAGGGTCTCTCCAGGCCTGCCTCGTACAGTGCCAGCACAGCCTCTGCCCGGAGCCACAACAGTGGGTAGGTAATTATTTAGTTCCATGCTAATTCATGCCACATATTGAAAACGGAAGCTTTGCAATCAAGTGTTTTGCGCGGCTCAGCTGTTTCGCCGGGTATTTTAAGTGTAAATTGTGTGAAGCAGTTGGAGGATACAGCGCTGAGTGGCTCATTCTCCTTTTCTATGGACCGACGTCAAACAGGATCAAAACGTAGGCGGATTTTGATATGACGTGGTAAGAGGGTTCTTGGAGGATGCCAAATGTAGAAATGCATATCATAGCAGAGGTTCTGCTTTAACATGGTATGGGGCCGGGCCCTCTCCCTCTAGAGTCTACGGGGAGAGGGCCCAGAGCCTGGGCCAGCAGTCCTACCATGTTATAGCAGAACCTTTATGGCCTAGAGGTTCTGCTATAACATAGTAGGACTGCTGGATCCCAGATTACCCTGTTGCCAATATAAATAGTGATTGGAGTTGTTAGGTTCACCCTGCTCAGCTTGTCGGGTACATTTCTGCTTCAATCGGTCACGGCCTTGATTTGGATTCTGGATGAATTGACCATGCAGGCATTCGCAAAAGTGCCTATTCAGATGGAAAAAAAAAAAAAAGAGCTAAACTTTTCGTGAGAATTTCTTAAACTGAACTTTGGTAATGTCTTTCAAATAGGGGCTATTGAAAAACATATGATCATTTTTCGACACGTCGAAGATTGTGTTTAAACACCACCAAAAAGTCCCTCCTATTATCTCTGCTCTTAGATCTGATCTGACATGTTAAATATATCGGAACAATAAAAGGTTAACATTTTTCATTTTCTTGTTTCGGCTTTTATATCTTAACATTTTTCATTGGTTTCCCCTAACAGTGCATCCCGACAAATTCCCACGTCAGTGTCCGCCCCTTCAGCACAGAATGTAATTCCAGCCTCGGCTTCCTTCCAGGCAGGCCTGGTAAGCTCTCCCTGACTCACTTACACTGCAGATCAGACTTGTTTTAATCAGCATGTTATTGTTATGGAAGCCAAGCTAAGCCTTTGCTTACTCTTGTTGTTATGGAAACCCAGCCTAGCATTTCCTGACTCTCCCTCCGTTTCTTCTTCTTCTTCTTCTTCTACCGCTTCCTCTTCCACCAGACGGAGGAACAGGCCTTACAGAGGGCCCTGGAGATGTCCCTGGCCGACTCCAGACCAGCGCCTAGCCTCAGGTAAGCCAACCCCTCCCTATCCCTTGTCATTACTGTAACATAATCCTGTCCTGTTTCTATCCTCGGGACTGAAGTCACTAAACCCCTCACTCACTCAGTCACGCGGTACCCTCCGGTGTCCTCAACACCCAGACAAGCATTAGAAAGGGATTAGATGTAGGGTTGAAACTAAACCCAGGTCGTTCTTGGAGTACCACAATGTTGCAAAAGGAGTCTGATTGAACAGAACAATTTAACCCTGATAAGGGACTTCTTTGATGTGGAAACGTTATTGTTTTGACACTTTTATTGTTTAATGACGGCAATAGACGTTTCTGAAATGCATAACAAATTATTCAAGAGCCATACCGTACACTTGTTTCGTATTCTTCTTTGTCCTTGTTTTTCAATTTGTGGTTTGTAGGTGCGTCGGAATCTGTGCTACTTAATGTTTTATTTTGCTGAAACATTGGGTATCCTAAAAAAATGAGGGAGGGTGATGATGATGATGGAGATGGTTATTGTGCAGCCCTCAGGAGCAGGAGGATCAGGCCTTGGCTCAGGCTCTGGCCGCCAGCCAAGAAGAATTCCGGCGGCAGCAGCAGAGACAGCAGGTACCCCGAAAGCTTAGCCGCCGCTAGCATGCTAACAGGAGACCGCCTAGGTACCGAAGCCTTTTCCGAGTGTCAACTCTTTTCATGACGATATTGATTTTTGAAAGCGTTTCGCATTTTAAAGAGGGAAAATGTGTGCAAAATGGGATTGCTCGTCACCTTTTTTAGGAATGTTTGTCATGGACTTTAAATTGATTACTTGCTCCTTTTGCAAGGGCTTGAATTGTACCGCCAGATGAGATGTTGACGAGCCATTAAAAGCCATTTTGAAAATTCATGTAATAGCCCTTTAAGAAACTATTCTGTGCATGTCAACAACTGATTTTTTTTTTCCCTCCTCTCTTTCCCTTACAGGTGAGAGAAACCAAAAACTCGACCTGCAGTCTATCATAAAGCTGGATTCCTGCTGTCACTCTTGTCCTACACATGACAAAATGGGACACAGAGATTCAGCAGGAGAGCGTTATTGCTATTCTTAACTGATGACAGAAATTCTTGAAATTGCCGATATTACCGCCTTCCAATATAAGCACATACTGCTCCATCAGGATTTGTCATTTTTACCAATGAGTTGCTCTGTACATATTTTATATGCTAATCATGTAACAAAATATCCACATAAATGAAGAATAAATTATTTTAAAGAGAGTCACGTTTGGCTTGCTATTTAATCATTTTCGGGTATTTCAATCCATCCTTCTTACTTTTCTCTCACTAAATAGTCACACTGAGAAAGGGAGACAGTATATCAGACCTTGTGAGAACAGTCATGATATTATATTTACGTTATTTATATTTATAATTAAATTACATCAAAAACAAGTGCAAGGAAGCGGTGGCTAAGAGCCTCCTGTCACACAAGAGTCTACAGAGGGAAAAATACCACCGCTGACAAATCGCTTGTGTTGGAGCACATAACCGTTTTATACACTAGAGGGCAGTAAAACATTGAGTAAAGTGCCTCATCGCAATGTTTTTCTGGCAAAAAAAAATGGATCCACCGTATCACTCCTAGGCTGCTCATTATATGGCCAAATGTGGGCTTTTCCCTGCGCTCTGCTTTAAATATCCCACAAATATTAGCAACTAAATTCGTGAAAGAAAATTGTGTGATTTGATAATACATCGGTGACATTGGTAGGCAATTAGCAAGTCGAGGCTTTTATATAATAGGGTTAACAATCCCAGTTATTTTGAAATCCATGAACTCTCCCAACATAAATTTTAACTTTGTTTTCATATCTCTATTTTCTATTTCTGTTATATTTGTTATGATCTTTCCATTTAACTATCCTGTCTATTTGTCCTATTTGTTGGTTTGTCTGTGCGCGCGCCCTGTGCGTGCTCGTGGCATATCTCACACCCTACGTCCGCTGATTTGATCGTGATCTAAATCGCAATCCCGCATGATCAGGTGGCGGGCTTTTAATGCAACTGCTGCTTGTTCACCTGAGACCCGGCTGGTGACAAATATATTCTTTGAGCTCGAGTTCTATCAAGGCAGATGACTAATGTTCACACAGTGACAGGCTCGTGTGTGACGCGTGTCTTGACAAAGGTACCGCATACACGCCTCCTGCATTGTGCATCGTGCATCGTGCCTTGAAAACGCGGTGCTGTGACGTCACACGCTGTCTGTGATGGAACCGGTCTGTTCGACCTTGATTTGAAAAAAGTTCGCCTTTTGTGGGTTAAAACGTAGGAGTGCATACGTAGTAGCCAAAACCAATATACTCTTATCGAAGGAGGAAGGGTAGCAGAATACATTTTAATGTTAAAAAAGTGTTTATTCTTCAGTTAAATATAGCTACAATAATCTTTCTCAATTTAAGATTAATCCCAGTTGTCCTTAGCGTCTATTTTCTCGTTTGATTCTCGTTCTGATTATTAAGGAAATGTATTCTGCTCGTTCTGATAATTAAGGACATGTTTAGAACAACAGGGAATAGAGTAAATGTCTGTCATTTGGGTGAATCTTTTTGATTCATGACTTTAAAAGCAGACACTGCTGTAAGCCTACACTTTCCCCCTGTGTATGATATGGGATCTGCACAAAAAAGTAGCCTTAAATGTGTCAGGGGTAGAAATACTTAAGTATGCTACTTTGAGTCCTTACTTAAAACAACTCAATATTATACAATATCAATATATCTAATACTTTTCCACAGCAAAATAAACATGTTATACTAGTACATAGTTCCAATTAATAGTATTGTGGACAATAGGAGTGTTCATATTATTATTGCTATTTTTGTTGTTGATGTTGTTGCTGTTGTAACCATGGCGCTGCAGTGCCTTGACATTTCCCTGGCTGATGGAAGCAGCCACATGCTCTATCCAACATCAATAGTTTCTCCATGGTGATCGCACGATGTTGATGTTAAACAAATGCAGAGCCATGCTTGGAAACTTTCAAAACAAAGGCTCGATTCCACGTCCTTTGAGCCGGGCAAGGTCATATGCTTTGATCCCGCAGGCGGCAACATTAACACCAGCATTGTCATCATATTGTAGTGTGTTTCCGAAGAGCGGTCGAGTGTATGATAATAATGTGGCTGTGCCCACTTCATCATATACGCTTGGGGTTATCCGTGGTCTTTTGATTGTAGATCCAGTGATTTCATTGCGCTGCGACAGATACTATGCTATTTTAATCAAATGGATGCTTATCTGATATCTACTGTCACAGGGACTAGAAAACACGAACCATGGGGACATATCCCCCCCAAGTATGATGCATAAAATGACGCAGGTCTATGTGCTGACTAATGGCTTATCATCATCAACACTGTAGAATACAATCCATTGCGGAAACAATCCCAGAGTTATGTACTTCTTTCCCACCTATATCATTCCAAAGGTCAAATGTCCACAAACAATGTAATTAAGGAAACATAAGGCCTGATAGTTGGCGATTGTGGTCTTTAAGATGTCTTATGATCAGAATGAAGAATGATAACTTATTAAAGGGGGGGGGGGGGGGGGGCTGGGGGGTCGGTCCTCTGTGATTGACCATTATGAATCAAATCATGCTATGATCTCTCTGATCTGTCAGGTGAACACAATGCACAGGCTAAAGATACAAACGCACATCTGTCTTAGGTGTCTGACGGGGAACAATTGAGCCTTTTTTATTTTAAACATAAGAAAAAAGTACCCCAATATATGGACCATTACAATACACTAATTAAGGGGGAACAGGATTGAAACAAAGGTACATGGCTTATTATGGTAAGACATAAATACAGACTCACATATGTTCACATTTGCTACATAAAGTGTATTAAATCACATTACTTTTGTATGAAATGCGCTATACCAATAAAGTTGAGTACATTTCCGCATTCGTTGCGAACAGCTGAAACAATGCCAACGTCGTACTGACTTGGCCTTCAACACTTACACAATGCTAAGGAGGAGCTTTGAAGGTGTTGTATGCTCCTTAAGGGGCTACTTTTGAACATAATTGGTCTGTCAAGGTGATCTCACAAAACCAGTTGCTATTGACGCAGAAGATGATGCATTCCGGAACTCATCCAAGCCGTGATTCATCCCAGAGGCAACAATAGAGCCAGCAGGAAGGTTCCCCTTGAATCATTCGGCATAAATTCACATTAGCATCTCTTAACAAAAGACTCTGGGGGGGGGGGGGGGGGGGAGGACACAGAAAACGATACCTCAGGACTGTGGTATTTAACAGGGAGAGCCACATATTCTTAGTTTCCATGACAACCGGAGGATGATAGTGGTACAGACGGTGGCCCGAGAAACAAAGTTGAGCGGCCACAGAATACTCCCGACTGTAGCAGCCCAACAAATAGGCCACGCCAACCGTAGTACTATTGAACTGAGATTTCTTTCGTAATGGAACTGCACCGAGCCTATTGTTTACGACACACACCCTTCGAGCTGAGCAATTGTGTTCAGCCTCCTTGCCAGCCTCCGACAAATTCTGCCTGAGGGAGATAAGCAGGCGCACAACAACACTTCATTCAGAAAGCAAAACTTTTACCAGCTGGAATGTGTTGGCAGGGAGTGACATGAGAGGTTTGGGAAGGTAGGTGGTGGTGGTGATGAAGATAGGTGCTGGTGGTGGTGGTGGTGGTGGTGGTAGGTGGTGGTGGTGGTGATGAAGATAGGTGCTGGTGGTGGTGGTAGTGCTGGTGGTGGTGGTGGTGGTGGTGGTGGTAGGTGGTGGTGGTAGGTGGTGGTGGTGGTGATGAAGGTAAGTGGTGGTGGTGGTGGTGATGGTGAAGGTACAGTAGGTGGTGGTGGTGGTGGAGGTGAAGGTACAGTAGGTGGTGGTGAAGGTAGGTGGTGGTGGTAGGTGGTGGTGGTGGTGGTGGTGGTGAAGTTACAGTAGCTGGTGGTGGTGGTGGTGAAGGGTGGTGGTGAAGGTAGGTGTTGGTGGTGGTGGTGAAGGTAGGTGTTGGTGGTGGTGGTGAAGGTAGGTGGTGGTAGGTGGTGGTGGAGGTGAAGGTACAGTAGGTGGTGGTGGTAGGTGGTGGTGGTAGGTGGTGGTGGTAGGTGGTGGTGGTGGTGGTGAAGAAGGTAGGTTGAATGTAAGCACTGTGACACTACTCGGGCTCTGACGACCCTGGTAAACTCCCCCATCCGTCAGTCACGCCTTCCGACGTCCTTTGACTGACGGTGCAGTGGGCACGAGGTGTGATGGGGGTGGTGGTGACACCATGAGGAGGACAGACTGTTATATCCCCAGGCTCCTGCGACAACTCATTGCGGTACCTCATTTGCCCACGATTTCATAACTTATTAATAGCAAATATTATCCATTTATAAATAGATTTAGGCTACTTACTTCTTCCAAACGTTATGAGAAATGCTGTATGAACAAATAATTCAATTAGCTTTGTTTTAGTCTTTGTTTTAATCTGGCAACCTTTTTTGTATCGACAGAGGAACTGCACGAATGGGGTGGGTGTGGCCGATTGATTAGTGGAAAAACAATTACCTAAAGTTCTAATTAGCAGCGTGACACAAACACCAATATTATCATATTTATACATATGCATATACCTATATCTACAAATATATAGGCCTGCTTTGTTGCAATTCATGTAGCTACAGAAAGAGTGTAACAAAAAATACCATGGAACAGATGTTTTTATGTTCACATGGATTTGATCAATATTGTGTTTTTTTCCTCTCTTCCTGGAGATGTATTGCGTCAAAGCTGGCCTCTTCAAGCTAATAGAGCTAAAGAAGATGCAATCTCTGCTCAGAAATTGAACAAAGAGACTAATGATACCATTGGTATTTGTGTCACACCGTCATGTAGGACTTTGTTTAATTGCTTGTTCACTAATCAAAGAGCCCACGTCGACACCGCTCCTTTAGTTCTTCTGTCGATTTGGTTCGGAAAAAAAGGATACACATTCACGAGCTCGGTAAAACTCAACCATAACGCAGATCATTTAACCATTGTTCCATTCCACCATTGTTCCAATCAACCATTGTTCCATCCATCCTTACGTTTATCAAATACTATTTAAAGTATGAATGTGTAATGATGTAAATATAACGTAGAGTGTTTTGCATATTATTTTAGCTGTTGGGTACTACAGGGTATTTCAACTGTAGTCGCACTATGCTAGTGTTTAAGGGCACAAAGGTGATGCTTGTACAGAATGTACCGTACTGCTGAATTTTAGATGGAGTCTTTGCATAATTGAAGTTCAGGAAAACATTTTTCAATCTTGGATCGCCCGAAAGCATCTTTTTGATTAGTCTGACGTCTATGAATTCTCTTTTATTGTGCAGAATGCCGTACAGCTCATTGGACTTCTAGACTGAAGGCAATCTATGCTTCAACATGCTTTGAAAGCGATCCATCCATAGTTGCTATGGAAACACTCCTGGAAACTCACAAGCAGAGGTATATCTGACGTTCATTCTCTCAAACCAAAGTAAAGGAATGAATCAATCCGATCCAGACTTGTGTGCTGGAAAATGCCTTTGAATCGTCACTTTGAATATACTTTGTGGGTAGCGTGCATTCAAATGAGCCATTATAGCATCATGCCCATTTAATATCTCTCTAACTTGACCAAGAGATTCAAATCAATCAAGCAGAAGGTGAGAATCAAGTAAAAAGCTCAGTTATAAGCGGAGTAATTCAAAGTGAACAAGCATATCACATAATAAGATCCGGGTCAGATCCATTTTACTCATGCATTGAACTGGAAAGATTCAATTTCACCGACTTGTGTAGAAATGTCATTGGCCCATTAATAAAAATGACATTCAAATAGCCGTTCGAAAACTCTATGGGAAGACAAGCCTTTGATATTTCTTTGAAGTAATAGAAACAGAAGTACTTAGTTAAGCTATTTATTGGTGTGTGTATTATTTTATTTTTTTGTTTGTTTAGCAGCATTGATCAAAAACATCTCTACAGGAAGCGAGAATACAAAGCTGTTTCGGCCACAGCTGGTGGAGGCAATCGACCAGAAGAATCTCCCCAAGACGGGATCACCCCCCTTCCTCCACTACACCTTCACCATCACCTCCACCTAGCCCCCCAGCCCGGAGTTAAGGAGTGCCTGTGTGAAGGAACAACGGACAGAACAGCTGCTTCACCAGGAACTGCACACACACACACACACACACACACACACACACACACACACACACACACACACACACACACACACACACACACACACACACACACACACACACAACACACACACACACACACACACACACACCACACACACACACACACACACACACACACACACACACACACACACACACACACACACACACACACACACACACACACACACACACACACACACACATCCTTCTAAGCGGGGACTCA
>OLKM01000069.1:148174-235674 GCA_900291075.1 Melanogrammus aeglefinus
CCTTCCAGGGGAACTGCCTCGTCCACATTAGCGGACTACACAGCCAGAAAACCCCTTAGAAGTGTTGCACATTCTGACAGGAGAAATGGTGTGCATTTCGGGCATTCCCCCCACACCACGACACCTTGGGTAATGAATAGAAGTCTAGATTATGCGTCTCAGAGGTGTGAGCTATAGCAGGGAGAGTGTGAGTAGAGTTCTGGCAATAGGGCTTACATCACAGAGACGCTCCCTTTGTAAACGTCCCAAAAAGCTGCATCCGCTGACATCATGACTCCTTTTTATGAAGCGTTTTTAATCTGCATGGGGCGCTCCATATTTATGTTTTCATCTGGGAGCGTAGTGAATATTTACTGTTATCGTATTCATCGTCGTGCGCAGTGAATATCATCAGAGATTTTATTCTACATGGTTGGTTTGGATTGTTATTTTCTGTTCATTAAAGAAAACGACCGTAGAGGTTTTTGGGTTCCTTGGGGATCCCACAAATAAATGTGGTGACGTAAGCGTTCTTAGGGAATAGGGAAAACTATCCAAGGTGCTTTTCAGGTTTAGTGACTTGAAATATTTTCTTCAAACCACTGTATTTCCTGCTGAGAGATAGGAAAGGATGGGGTGAACACTTTGGTTCACCCCATCCATCAACTATGACAAATATTGGTTTAGCCCACATATTGACATAGCGTTGCAGAATTTTTAACAGGGTTCACCCCAGTTGCTCAAAAATGTATGAAATTGATTTTAATGCAGCCCTTAAGGGAGATATTGAACTGTAAACGATGATTAACATGTAGGCCCATTCTTATAAGCGATGTATTCATTATTGATACTCAATTAGCCTGAGAGCATTTTAAAGGTTTGTTTATGGAGAACTAAATTATTCAACTCAACAACAGCTGCAGACCCTTCCGTCCTTCGTCAGTTACGCATTACAATGTGGGCCCACTAAGGTTTGTGAAGGCACCGGATTATGTAGGGCCCATTTCGGTTCCATGAGACTCCTCAGTCTTGCGCCGAGAGCCCCAGGCAGCCCTCCAATCTGAGAGCCGATTTCACACCACTCCTCTTGGGGGATAAACAGCATATTTTCTGCAGGCGGAATGCAACCAGAGTCAAACACTGGAAGCCGTCACACAAAATTAATCATGATTCTTTTGAAAATCCATAGAAGTAACAGTCCTGATTTATTGGTCTAAATACAGTATACACACGATGAACAATATATAAAAGTTCCAATAGCATTGTTCGAAAACTTCATTCATTCAACCCATGTCATTATAATGTGCAACCCTTAGCTTAGGGGAACTGGTTATATTTAAAGGTTACGTATTTTTGCACCAGGTGTGAGTATGATTATCCGTTACAAGCCGTCTCTGTTGACATCACAAGTGGGCGTGTCCACCTAGATGTATGACACACCTGGTGGCATAACATGTCACCTTTAAATTTCCATTCACACCAAACTCTTTAGCATCTATTTTTCGATTTCAGATTTGCATCTAAACATGTCTGATTTGGAGGACTTCAGCAAACTCGGAGGGCCGTCCTCCAACGCGTCCGGCAGCTACCAGCTGAACCCGACCAGCGTCATCGTCTCCGTGGTCTTCTCACTCATCTTCCTGCTGGGCACCGTCGGCAACAGCCTGGTGCTAGCTGTCCTGCTACGCAGCGGGCAGGTCGGCTACAACACCACCAACCTGTTCATACTCAACCTCAGCGTCGCCGATTTCTTTTTCATCATCTTCTGCGTGCCTTTCCAAGCCACCATCTATTCCCTGGAAGGATGGGTATTCGGCTCCTTCATGTGCAAGGTGGTGCACTTCTTCATCAACCTCACCATGTACGCCAGCAGCTTCACACTGGCGGCCGTGTCCGTGGACAGGTATGGGTGGCCACATGTTATTGCACTATTGGATTTTCATAGTTCAATAGTTCAATAGAGAGCAACTAGAGAATTAAAGTTAAGGATTTGTCTTAAAGGTGATATAATATACCACCAGGTGTGAGTGTGATTAGCCATTACAAGCCGTTTTGAAAATCTGCCTCTTCTGACATCACAAGTGGGCGTGTCCACCTAGATGTATGCTGGATAGATTAGCAACTTTTGCTGACATCTAGGTGGACACGCCCACTTGTAATGCCAGAAGAGGCAGGTTTTCAAAACGGCTTGTAATCATACTCACACCTGGTGGCATAATATGTCACCTTTAATTGCACGTCGAGGCTAGGCGATATGAGGGTAAACAATAGGGAATTTTATTCTAAATGAATCTTGCATTTAAACACACTTTTCGAATTGTTCTTGAACCTAAGGTGAGGGAGCATTTAAAGACGGTTCCTGTAGCCCATCACCTCTTTTGGAGGCATGTTCAGGATGTTAACCCTCCAAATAAGAGCCAATACCACCATTGCAGTCTGGCAGGCAGCCCATAGGCCATCAGATGACTCATTAGTTAGAATAAATTTTACACTCAATTTTACACACTCCTCTATCCTCAACCGATATTCAAAACGACTGGGAGAAGGACAGGACAACATTGATAATGAGTACCGTTGGCCGTGGCCATCGATTACAAGCCCTATCCCCCCCCCCCTGGTTTTGATTTACTGTAATGAATTGAGCTTGTTAGACAATAATATAATTGGTTTAATTGGTACGTAGCCAAATAATTTTGAAACAAGCTGGGCAAATACGGCCCTTCTCTCTCTCTCTCTCTCTCTCTCTCTTCTCTCTTCTCTCTCTTCTCTCTCTCCTCTCTCTCTCCTTCTCTCTCTCTCTCTCTCTCTCTCTCTCTCTCTCTCTCTCTCTCTCTCTTCTCTCTCTCTCTCTCTCTCTCTCTCTCTCTCTCTCTCTCTCTCTCTCTCTCTCTCTCTCTCTCTCTCTCTCTCCCCCCTCGCACTACTTTTCGTATAGAAGAGTATGTCCGTAATTTAATTTGTACATGAGGAATGAACACAGATCCTAGCAAATGGTTAATGCTTTCTCTGAAATGCCACCAAGCTTGTATTTAAATCTCCTTAATCTATCAGCAAGGAAGCCCTTTGAATCGAATTCAGGCTGCCAATGTTAGGACAGCTGAGGGACACAAATTGGCTCATCGGTTGTCAAGAGGGATTAATTAGAAGCAAACACCCCAGAGACGAAGTCAAACTACCAACTGAACAAATCACGAGGGAAAAGATAACTTACTTTAAACAGAAATTATACTCTTATTTCTATGAGCCAGAGACCCCCCCTCCCCTTGACCTCACCCCCAACACCCCCCACCAACCCCCATTACTGTTGCTGGGCAACAAAGGCGGTCAATCAATATCGGCGGTTCTTTGGCCTGTGCAATTGAAACCATTAACAAACACCGGCAATATTTACTTCCTTTAGTGGTTTTCATCAAGCCTGACCTGTCCTCTTTTGTTCATGAGATCCTCCTCTTCCCGAGGCACGCGACGAGTATACGAGTCAACACAAATATTTTCTGTTGGAGATGAGATACGATGAAGGACTGTCGTTTCCACGTTCCACCTGCGTCGTTGGTTTGAGGGATAAGCAGGGTGTACATTCCTACAGAGGGAATTATTCATTTGTCTACCAGGCAGTGGATCCCCCAGAGGAAGCAGATCATGGACGCTCATGCAGCACGGAAATACTTATCTTATCTAAGATCCCTCCCTGTGAAAATGATATAACAAAACTCGGCATAATGGAAGATCAACTGAGAATTGTCACCTTGATAACAGGCGGTTGGTCCCTTCACTCAGGGTTTATTATAAGCCTTTTGATTGCGTTCCCCATGATGAGCCCGATAAGAATTCCACCAACGTCCATCCCTTCTCATGCATTATGAATCAATCTTATCAATTTGTATGCACGCCTTGTCACGCCAATGGGGAGGAATCTCTCCTTCGCCTACACCTCAAGCAAATTCCTTTCTCTCCTAGGTATCTGGCCATCCGATACCCCCTGCGCTCCAGAGAGTTGCGGACCCCCTGCAACGCCGTGGTCGCAATGGTGGTCATATGGGGTCTGTCCTTAGTGTTTGCTGGGCCCTACCTTAGCTACTACGACCTCATCGATTATGACAACAGCACCGTGTGCATCCCCGGATGGGAAGCCCACAACCGCAAAGTCCTGGACACGTGCACCTTCATGTTTGGCTACGTCATCCCCGTGCTGATCGTGAGCCTGTCCTACACCCGGACGATCAAGTACCTGTGGACCGCCGTGGACCCCCTCGATGGCATGTCAGAGTCCAAGCGCGCCAAGCGCAAGGTCACTAAGATGATCATCATCGTGACGGTGCTGTTCTGCATCTGCTGGCTGCCGTACCACGTGGTGATCCTGTGCTACCTGTACGGCGACTTCCCCTTCAACCCCACCACCTACGCCATCCGCATCCTGTCGCACTGCATGGCCTACGCCAACTCCTGCCTCAACCCCATTGTGTACGCCCTGGTATCGAAGCACTTCCGCAAGGGCTTCAAGAAGGTGTTCAGCTGCATCCTGAGCAGCAAGAAGGGCCGCAACAAGGTGCACGTGATGCACGTGGCCAACACGGCGCCGGGCTTCGAGGCGGGCTCCACCGAGGTGTCCCAGATGCACGAGGAGAACGCGGTGGCTCGCTCCGACGCATGCGAGATGGTCAGCAGGGTGGAGCCGCGCGAGGCCGCCATGACTTTGAACCTGCCTCTGCAGAGGCAGCCCTAACAACGACTGCGACGCGAAGAGCCCCGTGTCCATTCCGGTGGAGCGGTCGCGTAGCAGTTCATTGATTGCGTGCGGGCTTGCGTTTAAGGTCACCAGAAGGGGTTCGTAGCAGCTCTGAGAGGTGTGCGGTAAACTAGGGCTACGCAGGGAACTCCGATTAGCCGTGCGGTATGAACAGACTTTTTGCCAAACTTGTCAGGACAAGGGTTCAGAGTGGATCCCAGGGAGGTAGCCTTACCGCGTAGATGCTGCAGTAGATATTTTGTAAAGTAGTGAAAAAATACTGTGATAGCTCATCCTCAGTGTTCTTTTTTTTTTAAGCTGCCATAAGGGAAGGAGGGGAACAGACCGATGACTCATCCTGAATCCTTAATGTAGACATTCGTTGCCCAGTTGTAATTTGTTCATCATCCTTGCATGGGCCGTGGAGCATACCGTGTTGTCGGCTGTGTTATTGCATAAGTGTACAGTTACGCACCCCCATCAACTGAAATATCCTCTATAATCAGTATTTTTCTTCTCTAAATACCAGAACCTCTTAGTAGCTCTATCTCTGTGACCTGAATTGATTTGTTCTCCCTGTATCCTACCTCACTGTGGTTAAAACCATCTCGCATCCTGGCCTTGCAAAATCCCTCCACTTCTAAGATTGTGTGAGATGCAATTATCCTTTGGAAAGGGTAATTGCTGTTTTTGCCTATTCTATAAAGGCTTTTTTTTTATACTGAATACTCTCTGTGATTTAGCCTGCTGCCTTTGTAAATGAATTTCCAAGTGTCCATTGCTGTTTGAAAACTTTTCAAGTAAATCCTGTATTTTTCAAGAAATATATTTAAGGAGAAATTGAATGTATATATTTAATCTGATGTTTCATAAAATGTTTCGGAGGACTATGTACTGCACACTCAAATATCGAAATAAACTATTTTCTCCAGTGGAATTGTAATGGATGTTCATAATTGATCATGTTCTGTTTATCTCTCTGAAATACCAAATCTATTTTCCTTAATACCACTATACATTAAGCTACTGTTTAATTGAAATAAAAACCCTTGGCAACATAAAGCAATTCCTTCCAATATTAAATCGACGCTTCAATTAAAACCAATCATATTTTTTTATATCCCTAATGGAATGTAATTAAATATAAGATATTCGGTATAATTAGATGAGGGGTGCCATTAAGGTCTGGCTGAATGACACATTGAAATTCTTACGGTTAACGGTTCTTTCAATGGATGGATTCTTCTTGTTTCCCACCAATTAAGGATTAGGGTTATTATTATTATTTTGTATCATTAAAACCTATATCTCACATGTCCATAACATCTATTTCAAGTTGGTTAATTGGTAACGTATGTAATGAATAATTGGCTATTTACAAACTATTGAAAATAGGGTTAGAATTTTGTAACATTAAATGCTATTTTTTTTGTACCTTTCTATATTTTACCGTTAAGGAATATCAAGGCACATTGAAGATATTTGCATGCCTCAGGAAAGCAATATCAAACTAGGTAATGAATATATTTATGAAATTATGTATCGGTCATTCTATCTGTCTACCAATCTGTGTGTATCTTTATATTTATATATTCATTGGTTTGATCAATATAACTCTCTATTTATCTACATGGCTAACCTACAAACAAACAAACAAACATAAGGGTGACTATACGCAATCATTTCAGAATGTTACCAATTTCACAGCCATTGAGCTGATGAAATAGCTACAAAGGTGATAAATATGAATCCTTAGTAGCAGAAACCTTTAGCTCTTTTTTCAAAATGATTTGAGTGAACATGAAAGCATCTTGTTATCCAACGCCTCAATAAGATTGGATTCAATTCTCCATCTTTGCCTTTGTCATCCTGCAGATCAAAATAAGCCCTTCATTATTGATCACAATATGTTCTGTAACCAAGTGAAGGGAATATCAATATAAAGACCAGTGTATTTAGGACTTTACCAATATACCTTTCAAGGTCATCTAGTTTGTTCAAAAGTTGAGAAAATAATTAACAATAAAGTACAACTGTGCCTGTTGTTCACAACTCACTTGATTCCAAATTATATTGATAGATCCTAAAGAGCTCTTTAAAGTTGGTCACTAACACTTAATACCTATTGTCTCATTTTGTAAGAGGGCTAGCCAAGGTGTTCCTACTCCCAGCTGAAAGGATCCTTGTTTGATCCCAAATGTCCAAAAACGACCATCAAACAGCTGTATAATTCTGGTAATTCTAGAATACATAGGTATATAGGTATTCTTGAGCACGGTAACTGTTATACCTGCTCCTTAATGGAATTCAACTTAATTCTTTGGCTTTATATAAACGTGTCTTGAATGGTAAGCAGCAACACACGAGAAAGGAAGCTTTTACAGGGTAGTGAATGTGTTTTATTGGGCTGGTGGCTTATGACATTTGAAAATGATACATATATACATAGAAAAACTGCAGTGTGACCAATGTCAAAATAAAAATATAAAGCTATTTCCTGGTTGAAAAAATCACATAGACACCATAAAGATCAAAATGAAGGCACTGATGTTAATTATATACATAACATTGCTTTTTTAGAAAGGAGGGGGCTTAAAATGGAGGGAAGCTTTCACAGTTGCTCATTAAATTCTCAAACCCTCTGGAACACAAAGAATACAGACGAGAAGATTAATTCAACAATACATTTAGTTGTGTGCACCGAGAATGATCATCATGGTCGCTTTGTGAGACATAACACACCGCATGTGTAAAAATATTCCGGTTAAAAATGTGTAATAAATATTCAAAACAAACAATCCCCTAAGGAAGGAGATACTCCTTACGTTAGACATCTTGCGAAAAAAACATGAAACCATACAGCACTTGGATTTAAGGTCCTCTGCTCTGAAATGCCATGGCATGAAAACACAATGCCTTAAGTTACCGCTAGCTAGGTTTCTGTAGAACAGGTGTGAAAAATACTTGAATGAAATTGTGGCCCTTTGGGATTCTGTTTTTGTCCGCCATAGTGTGCAATAACCTAGGATTTCCCCTAGACGTATGAACAAACAACATAACCAAGCTTATAATGCCAGAGGATGACCAACATGTACATACGTTCTTCAACACATATTTACTGTAGGCCTATGACAAACAAAATACATCGATCACATATGGATTCAAACAAATACTACGTCTATTTGGAGCAATCCCATAAAAAAGGATAGTGTACATTAATGGTATTTCAATGCTGCACCGTGTGGTTTTATGAAATGTGATATTATTTTTAAAATATATTTTTTAAATGCTTCCTATAGTGACTCCTAGGCTCTATGACATCATAAACCATCCGTCACAATGGTAAAAATTATGAGAATGCAAGAATAACATGGAAATCCTTTGAATGTTCTTGCCAGCGAGCAACAATGATAAAGATATAACGATAATGCATAACACGCGTGACTCTCCCTCAACGGACTCCTAAAAACCACAGGCATATTCAGAGCATCAAAGTGCCTTTTCTTTTTCAAATCAAGGCTGGCTTTTCTTGCATGCAACCAAATAATACTACATTGAAAATAACCAAACCCCCGCATTTCCTCTCAGCACCTATCGGTCATTAGTAACCTAGACCTGTCCACCAAAATGTACGTAGTACTTTATTGCAATGAGAAATCCTTTGTTTTAATTTCAGGGAAAAGGCCTTATCATGTCTGATTGTACTTCTTTATGTGCTCTTATGAGCTAAACCCTTACAATGTTGAACTAATGTAGGTGATGAAACATAAAACAAATTCTAATCAGGCTTTTTTTTTTACTGCCAAAATACAGAGGACATTTATACAAATGTATACATTCGCTTGTAATTTTCCGTCAACAGTTTTAGAAACTACAGCTATTTTTTCCGGCTAGATTACATTCTACGGTAGGTGTTGCAGGTAAAAAAATCTATCAAAGTGCATGCCAAAATAGATCTGATGGATGTGCTTATACATGTCACCGACCAAAAAAGGAAAAGCCTTTAAATGGCTCGAATAGAGAAAGATAGAGACTACGGTGTTCCCGGTTCATTCGGAAGATTGATTTTTGCAAATACAGTGCAAATTTTTACTTAGCCCGGGGTGTCAGGTTAACAAACACTGAAAGTGCAGCCTAATGAAATATCATTTGGTGGGTGCTCTGAATGTTAAATGCATTTTTAAGAGCAAATCCATAAGAGCTGGCTGTTGCAAGGCATGTTCAATCAGCAATGTTGGAGACCCTGTATTTGTTCTACAGGCACTGTACCCCATGCTTCCAAAGCACGGAAAATTACAGCCTTCTTTTTAAATACTTAAATATATAAAACTTTGTTATTCCTTCTTTTTTAAAACAGACACTGTACAGATCTGGTACCAATACATATAAAAAGAAAAATTACAAGTGTGTTTACTTTAGAAAGGATACCTTCCAGTTGACCATATAAAAAATATGTAGCCTTAGTAGCAGTTTTTCGTCCTCTGCTCCACTAGCATATCAATATGATGCTACATCTCTCTATGCAATAACGAGAATACCTTGATTTTTTTTAATTCAGCCCAAAGTCTTTCCTCTTGTACCACTTGTTGCTGCACTCAGCATTAAGGACCATGAATCCCCTTGATTCAATCCCACTTGTAGCCCCTACAAACCACTAGCAAGCAGCTTGTTCTTATCTTATCTGTCCCATTCCCACTTTCCTGCACCTCTCACTCTAAAAACACTTTCTCTCTCCCATCCAGCTTCTTGCTCGTTCCATCAGAAACATACACTGTACGTCTTGACTCGGACTCAGTCGATCTTTTCAACTTTACCGATAATCTTCTCTTCAAAGATGGGCAAAACAGCGTGATCTTCACGCACTTCCTCGAAAACCACCCCGCAATCAAACTCGTCACTTAACTTCTTGAAATAAAACCTGGAGAAAAAAAAGGAAAGAACGTTATCTCAGTTTAATTCGATTTGCGACTTTGTGGAGTACATAATCAGTTATCTCACTGTGTTAAACTTTTCACATTAATCAAAGAAACTGATGCTCTCCACAACGTGGATGCTACTGGGTCAGAGTGTGATAAGCTAAAACACAGCATGAATTGAAGACTTAATTTGTCTGAAGATCTTGCCTGAACTAAATGTCATGTTTTAGAGTGCATTATCAGTTGGTCGCCCTGTACCTGTGTCACCTGGGTCAAGATCTGATCTTAATAAAGTTAAGTGAAGATAGAGAGGTTTTGATAGAGGTAGGTTTAAGCTGAGCCTCCAAATAAAAGGCAAATCACAGGCAAATCAACACAAAAACGAAAATATAAATTTGATGTTACACAAACCGGTGGATATGTCGAGGGCCGATTGTTCAATTTTGTAATTTGGCCCCTCTATTGAAAGGTCAGGGCAAATACAATTGAATTATTTTAAGTGTAAGCATCGCAAATTTATTACCTTTCATATGCCATAATTAGAGTTCTTATGATATATGGTTTGTGTAGATATTTTGACCTGAAAAATATGGTGATAAAATACCTAATAAAGCACAGGTTTTGCATGCTTATGTCTGTTTTGGGTTGGCGTTGAATTTAGCCAACAATGGTTATGATGGAGTAAAAGTTGAGAATTGTATGGTTTTAGGGATTTGCTTTCTCACATATTATTGCTCTTGGGGGGGGGGGGCACGGATACGGGCACTCTCAGAAAGAAGAGATGAATGCCTTGTTTCCACCGAGGTACGGTTCGGTATGGGACAGCTTGGTTTACGCTTAATCCGGGTCGCGTTACGACCACCGGCAGTACCCTTATGGTGGGGGGGGGTTTAAGCCGGATGGCCATTTTGGGACCCTGTCCGACTTTTCGCTGATATAAGCTACCGTGCCGCACCGTACCGCACAGAACCGTCCGTAACACACCACTCGGTGGAAACGAGGCACAAGACGCACCCACGTACACTGCGGTTTGTACCTGTAGCTGCCTCTCTTGGTGAGCAGCTCCTTGAACTGGCCCAGGGTGACCACCCGGCCCTTCACGGACGTCCGGTAGGGGATGGGTTCTCCACAGAAGTAGTAGGCCACCGTGGTGTTCTCGCTCGTCTGCCTCCTCGCCGCTTTGTGTCTGGAAGAAAGTACGACAAACACCGTAAAACATGTGATAAAAGTGGGGCGATATTTATCTGTCTATAAGGCAGATAGAGAAATATAGATAAGATAGATGGATAGATGGGTTGATACAATAGACACTGTAAATAGATGGATGGATCCAGCTGCGATATGACACGTTCAATTCTATCTCTGGTGTGACTTCTCAGTATCGCCTCACAGAGCTTGTTTCAATGTAGGGAGCACTATGATTATTATCAGACAGGCCTCTGCCTCGGCCTCTTCCTCTCTCTCTCTCTCTCTCTCGCTCTTCACTCCTCCCTTCTCCTCCTTCTCTCCCTCTCTCTCTCTCTCTCTCTGTCTCTCTCTCTCTCTCTCTCTCTCTCTCTCTCTCTCCTCCTCCTTCTCCTCCTTCTCTCCCTCTCTCTCTCTCTCTCTCTCTCTCTCTCTCGCTCTTCACTCCTCCCTTCTCCTCCTTCTCTCCCTCTCTCTCTCTCTCTCTCTCTCTTCTCTCTCTCTCTCTCTCTCTCTCTCTCTCTCTCTCTCTCTCTCTCTCTCTCTCTCTCTCTCTCTCTCTCCTCCTTCTCCTCCCTTCTCTCCTCTCTCTCTCTCTCTCTCTCTCTCTCTCTCTCTCTCGCTCTTCACTCCTCCCTTCTCCTCCTTCTCTCCCTCTCTCTCTCTCTCTCTCGGTCTTCGTCGGTCTCTCTCCCTCTCTGAGTAACGGCACAGTAAGCAACAGAGCATCTGTGTTATTACGAGCATAAAACAGGACAATAAAACAACAATATCGGGGAAAGCATCACTGACGACCACCCACAGAAAGCGATAACGGCTACAACCGAAGGCGCATTGCATGACTGAAAGCATCCGTTATTGAAATGCATTATGCGTGTCTAACCGAATATTTATTTCCCAACATATAATTTCCTCATAGCCCGACCCACAGATGACAGGAAGCCCCCCCGAGGACCTTGGAACAATTAACGACAACATCTGATGGACTGCCTCTAGATTGAACCCGATGCCGCTGTTTGCTTCACACAGTACAGTCGTTGCTAATGGGATCGAAAGGTCACTCAAACTGTGTATTTTGATAATCCGTGATAGCTCAATGTATAGGCTTAGTGTGGCAAGCTATGGCAGGCTTTGGTTGTTTGATTCAAATCAGTCCAGTTGTTTTGGTTGTTTGACACGTTTCTTTATTGCAAAAATGTAACTGATACAACAGTGTTGCAAAACTACTGCAGTGACTACACTTGGATCAAATTTGTTCATTTGTGCACGACAATTAAAAAAGGCTTTCTTCTAGTGCCATTGTACAAGCAGAACATAAGAAATCAGCCCTGAAGATGAATTCTAGGAATTGGGTGGTTTGAACCAACATGAAAGAAAATGACTTTTATCTACCTGCCAACAGTTGGCATACATGAGTCAAGGGGTCAAAAAACGAATCGATCTCAGCCATTCCTAGCTGCTGGCACAAAATGAGAAGCTGTCCTTGTGCGAATTGAGCTCCTTTTAATATTTGTATGAACGATCAGAGAATACGTAGCGCAGCTATCCAAGGTTGTGAATATGTTTTTAAATTGAGTTGCTGTTACCGCCATCTGATAACACAGTGAGTCCAGTTGAGTACATAATTATCGACAAACATGCGCCTTAATGGCTTCTGCTTAAATGCAGTGGTTATTCAGTAAACAAGGGGCACATCGTGATGTGTTTACCACGAGCCCAGCCCCCGTTCAGAGGGAACAGTCCAGTGTAACCCTCACGATACGACGCGGTGACGACAGTGGGCAGGTCCAGACATCTTCATCTGTTAATGTTGACATTTTTATCTCCACACGCTAGTGCATTAAAACCACGTGGGCGATATGCCTTGAAGCGACCCGGGCTATATTCTGACCAGCGATCCTTCAAGGCCTCTCTTCTGGCCGTTGTCCAACTCGCACATCTCTGTTATATATGTAATATAATATATACTGTATATAAAACATCTATATGGTGTATTTCAGATTAAAAACCACTGCAGGCTCTTCCCTTCCACACAGGAAATGCATCCTGTTTCATCAACATCGTCATTCAGGAACAGCGTTCTCCTGAATAAGCGTAGAGTGCATACATATTGCATTACAGTGAACGGCTTTTAGAAAATTGCTTTCAATTGTGTGAAGGGTCCACACATTATCGAAAGTCATAAGAAAAGTAATCAAACCACTAGCACATGAAACAGGCCAAACTACAGTCAAGGGAATGGGCTGCTGTGATCGCCCATCAAGGATTACTTTCAGTGTCTTTGGACAAACCACAAGGTCAAGCTAAAAACAGAGCAGGCGGCTGAGAGGTGGGAGCTATAAACTACGGCATCGGGGGGGGTGGGGTCATGTGACCAATGATATTGGGGGTGGTCATGTAATCTATGACACAGTTGCGGGCAGGTCAAGTTGTGGTGCGCAGGGTTTGGCAGTCAGTGATCTTATGACACAGGGGGTGGGGGCATGGGTCATGTGATCTATGACACAGGGTGGGGGTCATGTGATCTATGACACAGGGTTTGGGGGCCATGGGTCATGTGATCTCATGACACAGGGTGGGGGTGGGGGTCATGTGATCTATGACACAGGGGTTTGGGGCCATGGGTCCATGTTGATCCATGACACACAGGGTGGGGGGCATGGGGTCATGCGATCTATGACACGGTGGGGGTCATGTGATCTATGACACCAATGACATAAGGAACCAGGGTGGGCAGTGGATCGGGGGTGGGGTACAGGGGAGGCGGCGAGGAAGGGGACGTACTCAGGCTCGGAGAGACTGCAGTCAGAGACGGCGGGCACCTCATCCAGCGGCGGGAACAGGGCCGGCCTGATGGCCGTGCGGCCCCTCTGGATCACCTCCATGACATACCTGGGGGGACCGCAGACCCTGCTGGTTAGACACAGCCCCCCCACCGTCCCCAACACGCCGCGCGCTGCTTTGATCCCGCCTCCGACACGAGGATGTACAGTATGTGACTGACAGCAGGACCCGACCAATGGGGGAGTTGCTCGGTATATAATCCAAGGGAGGAGGGTTTTACTCCGCACGGGCATTGTTCACACTGCAACCCAAAAGGGTCCCGAACCCAACGGTGGTTTCATCATGTGGGACAAGATTACCTTTCTTTCAAAAATGTGTACAGCACAAATCACAAGGGATGTGATATTTTCAATTCTTATTTGGGAAACTTTCATTTGTGGTCCAAAGGGTAAGAACCAGGTCCGATTATTAGCGATGCAACCCGTCAACAGTAGGGGTGGGGATCTCTCGGCACCTCACCATTCGATTCAGATTATGAGGTCAACGATTCGATTCTGAAGCGATTATTGTTGCATCTCGATGCAACATTTTTTTTCTCTGTACATTTCCATGCGTGATTTTCAAAAATATATCTATACATCTGGGTTTGCTACTCACGAGTTTGCTCATCACTTCCTACTTTTGTGATGATCATTAAAGACGTCAACAGATGAATTAACTTATCTTATATTTCATAAGAGAGAAAGCTTTTGTCACAAATATGACTTTCTATGAACAATGCAATAATCAATGCAGTTTCAGTTTTATTTTCTTTCTAATCTTTCTTTTCTATGTCATTAAAGGAAAAGCTGCTCTTGAATTAGAAGGAGTTCTTGTGTCTGGCTGTGCGTTTGCGCGCATGCTATGCGTAGGCTGAATCAAAATCGTGTCAAGACAAATCAGATTGGCCAATACACACTGAAGATAAATTAAATATTTTTAAAATGACAAAAATTATCCCTCTCTGGCGAACAGAATGTTGCAGCAGGCAACGATTATTAATTTATCTGCAACGAGCCAGAATCGTTCCAGCGAGAATCGCGATGCATCGAAGAATCGATTATTTTTCCAACTCATATCAGAATTCATGCAACCTTATTTCACTGCACTGGTAGGAGTCACCTGGTAAAAACAAACTTGGAGCACAGCTGCGATGGAGGGGAACAGACAGTAGTAGTAGTCCTTCACAGTACTAATGTTGTTTAAAGTAGCCCTTGACATCCTGAAGTTGCTGCTCCAGTGAAGCCTTCCACACAATGATCCCAGTGCTCTCATCTCCTGCTCTGCGCCCACACAAACACGCTTCAGGACAGAAGTTGTAGCCATCGCTCCATAAAGAGCCGTACGTCTTTGTTATCGTTTCTTTTGCGCATGCGGGTCGGTTCGGACTGTGAGCAGTTACCACCGGCCTCTGATATTGGCCACATTTAAAATATAACGCAAACTAAGCGAAAAACAATAAATCTTAATTGAGCACTCCAATTTGCATTGTGAATAAAGCCAAAGAGATGCCGGTATTACAGTATTGACAAACAGCTCATCACCTTATCTAGCAACCACTTCGCTCTCAAAGCTTAGTTATGGTTCCACATCGACGTGCGCCTCCCAAAAATGTTATCTGTGTGTCGAGGCGACGCAGCAGCAAGGGCTGTGATTGGTCTGCTCGCTAAAACCCGACGCAGAACCGAAACAGGTTCACGAACTGCGTGGAAGCAATGACCACATCGTCTGCGTTGTCATTGCGTTGCGACGACGCGGGACCGTCACTAATACCCCAACAGTGCGTCGGCTTTAGCGCTTCGATGACTCCTGTTTGTGTCGTCATAGGCATGAACCATTGAGTGGAAAACCAGAATGGAGTAACCACCGGTGAGACCAGTCTCACCCGGTCTCCCCGCCCTCCTCACCTCTGCTTGGGCTGGGCGGCGGTCGTGGCTCCGCCCCTGACGCTCTCCTCCTCGAGCCGCCGGCGCACCTCCTCCAGCTGGGTCAGGGGGTTGGGCGCCAGGTTGGGGGGCATGGCGGGGTCCTGGACGAAGGGGTGGGACGGCCGCGCGTTGCTGACGGCGACGCCGATACCACCGCCGTTGTTGTTGTTGTTCCCTGCGGCGCTCCTGGAAACACAACATCGCTTGTTTGTCCTTCCTGCAGTGTGTGTTGTGTGTGTGTGTGTGTGTGTGTGGTGTGTGTGTGTGTGTGTGTGTGTGTGTGTGTGTGTGTGTGTGTGTGTGTGTGTGTGTGTGCGTTCACACTTGATGGAAAACAGCAGAAACCTCACCACTCAAGATTCAAATGATGTATTTTCTTTTTTTTTCGCTCGCATGCTAGCAAATATTAGTTTATCGTGCAATTGTTGTGTGCCTTTGGTATATTGGGATTTTATTGGAAAATAGAAAGACGACAAAAATAACACCCCAAAATAAGAAACCCCATCAGTCTCTCTGCTCTAGCTCTCTGTGTGTTCACCATTATAACCACCTTCCCTCAGGACGCACAGATACAGGTCACTCCTATTCAAAACCTTGTTCTAGAACCACTTATTGGACTCTCAAATTCCACTCACTCTCTCTGTCTTTGTGCCAATGACTCTCACTCACAAACTCACTAAATCACTCTCCGGGTCTCACAATCTATCTTTGTCTGTCTCTGTCCCTCTTACTCACTCTGTCTTTCTCTCTCTCTAACTGACTTTTTCTCTCTTACTGTCTATATCTGTGTCTGTCTCTCACCCACCCCCTCCCTCCTTCCCTCCCTCTCTCTCTCTCTCTCTCTCTCTCTCTCTCTTCTCTCTCTCTCTCTCTCTCTCTCTCCTCTCTCTCTCTCTCTCTTCTCTCTCTCTCTCTCTCTCTCTCTCTCTCTCTCTCTCTCTCTCTCTCTCTCTCTCTCTCTCCTTCTCCCTCTCCCTCTCTCTCTCTCTCTCTCTCTCTCTCTCTCTCTCTCTCTCTCTCTCTCTCTCTCTCTCCGGCTGTCACTCACCCGTAGGGGCTCCTCTTGTGCCGGCCTGCCTCCTTCTCTCCCTCCATCATCCACAGCAGGATCTTGTGGTTCCGCTCCAGCTCCTCCGGGGGTCCCAGCGGGACGTCCTCTGCCTTCTTCAACGCCCACTTGCACAACGTCGCTGAGCCTTTCATGCTAAAACAAGTGACCAAAAGAAACTCACTTAAGAACATGTTGATGGGGGAAGAACATCTATCCATCGATACGATTCATTGGTATTGTCTCATGTTTATATCATCTATTACGCGCGTTATATCAAATCTTTCTTTTTGGTGCATTTAGGACAAGGAATGCATGTTAAAAAATCTATTTCTCTCCCAGTATTGATCTCGTACACCTTATTTCCCCTGAGCAAGGATGCATGTGTAAGAGCCTGTCTGTCAATCTACAGCATGTATCTATCTATTTGCCTGTCGATTTATCTCTGTACAGTATATCTGTCCATCTATCTTTCTATCTAACTATATATCTATTTGACTGTGTCAATCCGTCTGTCTGTCTATCTTACTGTCTATTTCTCTGTCTGTATATTTGTCTGTCTGTCTGTCTGTCTGTCTGTCTGTCTGTCTGTCTGTCTGTCTGTCTGTCTGTCTGTCTGTCTGTCTGTCTGTCTGTCTGTCTGTCTGTCTGTCTGTCTGTCTATCTAACTTTCTATCTATATCTCTCTCTGTCTGTCTGTCCGTCTGTCTATCTAACTGTCCAACACTCTCTCTTTCTGTCTCTCTGTCTGTCTGTCTATCTTTCTATCTATCCGTCCCTTTGTCTGTCTTTGACAATCCATCCATCCAACCATCCATCCGTCCGTCCATCAATCCATCCATCCGTCCATCCATCCGTCTGTCTATCCATCCGTCCATCCATCCATCCGTCCACCCAACCGTCCGTCCGTCCGTCCATCCATCCACCCAACCATCCATCCATGAACCTAAAGGAGAGTGACGCTCGCAGCCCACCTGTGGCCCCCGGGGTCCACGGAGACGGTGCTCATGCCGTCCGCGTAGATGCGGCTCTTGGAGGCGTAGAAGTCCACACCGCCGTCCCCCTTGGGGGCGTGTCTCCCAGCGGAGGAGAGGCCGTCCGGCGAGCGGGACTGGACGGGGGAGTGCCGGCCCGTACCGGGGGTCTGGCCCCCCGGGGTCCGCATGACCCGCTGCACGTGGTCGTCCAGGATGCTCTCGGGGTTCTCCTCGTGGGCGTCGCCCAGCAGGAGGGCGTAGTGGGCGTGGCCATGTGGCGGCTGCTGGCAGTGGGCTCCCGCCCCCGGCCTGTGATTGGCCGGTGGTGCGGCGTGGCTTTCGAGGTCGTCGTCCTCCTAGACGATAATAAAAATAACAACGAAAGAGTCTTTTTGTAAACTGAAAGATATTTGGATATTTGTCCAAATAAATAATTATGAAACCTTTATAACAAAGTTTTGCTGAAAGACTTTGCTAAAGAAAATTAAAATTACTTTTTTTAACTCGTGACCACCGAAGTAATTATAAACTCTTCTTTCTATTTATTTTAGGCCTTCTATTAGGACAAAGGCCACCAAACAATGCTGCGATATTCAATGTTATAATCACTGTAGCCTGCAGATGTCAGATTTCCCCCCCCCCTGTTCGTGCCGTCCGCATTTGGTTGTTTGGGAATTTGGAGATGAAACTACTTTAATTAATGAGAGGTGAGTTTTATTTTGACTCATGCACACAGAGCATCCGAGATGAGGATGAGAAACAGGGCCCCCACTTCCCCGTTGCATTACGGCACATCAGGGCCAATATTGAAATGCATTCTTCCGTAATTATTAATAATACTGCCTGTTAACACCGACACTGAAAAAAGAATCCCATCTGCACGAGGCCAGTGTTTGGGAGAGTGGAACTAATAGGCGGTTAAAAACAAGCAAGAAGGGTTATGACAAAGAGTTGCGCTACCTGCTTCTTGGGAATATGATAGACCATCTGAAGAGATTTCGATATAAATATTATGATTGTGCCGACAGAATGGCACATTTACCAAAGTCCACGTGAAACCAACACGATAGTGTAGGACTTTAAATCATTCTGCACTCCTTAAGCGATTGCCATTCTGCTATATCCATCTGTTTGATTTTGTGTTGGAGACGTCAAGATAACAGGGACTGAAGAATAAGTGGGTTTTGAGTTGCACAACCACTTCAAAGACCAATGGCGATAATGGATTTCATGCTTAATTCAATTTTTTTTAACCAAAATGTGATTAAATTTAGACAAGGGCTGCTGGCAAACCACCAGATATGAGTTTACTAATGATCGTGCCGGATTCACGTGAGCCACTCGGCCAGAAAGGAAAATCATTGATTTGAAGGAAAAAGAGAATCTCAGCAAAGTTCATGTTCTTGATCTGTTTTTAAGATATGTAAATGACAACTTTTGTTCGATTTTCTTTTGCCTGTAGTTGTAGCAATGTTGCATCTGAGGCTGGATGCCACCGGCTCTGAAAATCTCTGCTTTGGGGTTGACTACTGAGGCAAATTTCCATTTTGGTTCAAAACACACAAAGAACATTTAATGGCGGTCCAATCGAGATCAAAAAGGCAGTGGAGTACATTAGGCTAACAAACACTGAGAGAGAGGGTCTAATTCCAGAGATGAAGCACTCGTTGGCAGAACTAAAACACAACGATGAAGGATTTCATAGCCAAAGGGTTCATTGTGGGTGTTATTCATTATTTCATTGTAATACATTTGGGTCCCTGTGGTAATTACTGTGTGAGTTGTTGGCAGCATGAGAGGATAACTTATAATCAGGACACGCACTGGTTTTTAACTGTGGTTAAGTGACCCTGAGTCCTTGAGAATGATCGGATTGTAGTTCTGGGAGAATGCCGGATTGGCTCCAATTTTCGTACAGTAGTGGTGTAACACAACCTTCAAATGAAAAGACTAGATCGATGCACTGACATGCAGTATATTTGGATACACTGCATGTCGTTGTAGGTCCATCCGTCTACCTTGTATACATTGAAGAATGGCTGGCCGATCCAAAAGAAAAGTTTCTGGTCCACTATTTTCTAGTGCTTGCTGGGAGCTGCTTTAACCAATCCAGCCTTTTTTTCATCTCATTGTAGACACTTGTTTGGAGTCCAACAGTTTGCGGTTCATCAATAATGCATCATGACATCACCAAGGCATTCCCACTGGGCCACCATGCAGTGTAAGGAAACCCACATGAACCCAGATTTCTACAACATATTGGCTACTGTTAATCCGTATCTATATATCCATCAGATTTCCTGCAGAGCAGAAAAAACAAGACTGCACCACCACATCTCATTTGAGTGGTCGGCTCCCTGACACACACACACACACACACACACACACACACACACACACACACACACACACACACACACACACACACACACACACACACACACACACACACACACACACACACACACACACACAGACACAAACATTCACTCAAAATACCAGCAGCTAGAAGTAAAGTGAAAACCCTAGGATTTCTCAGAGATGGTCAAGAGAGCCTCTGGGGAAAATAAAGCGGCGTCCGCTCCTTACCATCCGTACTCTCTGGAGCCGCTCCTCCAGTCGCTCCTGGGCCTCCCGCTCCCGCTGAACCGCCTCCAGCCTGCTGATGAGGTCCGCCGCAAACCGGCCCGGCTCCACGTGGATGTCCTTTGGTATCCGATGTGTGCGCTGCAGGGGGGAGCCAAACGACACACCGTCGGCTTGTTGTCGGACCCATGTCACGGTTAAGGATGGCCATGGTTTGTTTCATTTTTGGAGCGCATTTCGAGACACCCCAAAGCCTTCGATATCGTGAGGGTGTGTGTGTGTCTGACACCCCATCCAGTAGCCGTGTGTAGCACCCAGAGCCAGGCCCCTACCCACGCACATCCGCCAGAAGGTGTGAAACGAATTTAAAAAAAAAAAAATGCAATTGTAATGGTAATTCTGTTCTTTACTAAACACAGAATATAGTAATATATCACACATTGTGATATGCACAATGCACAATTTGTGACAAATATATCCCACCTCCTCTGACTAATGACTTCATACAGCTGCATAGCACATAGCTACTTAATCCTACTTAGTCCCATCGCGTGCGTCTATTACCCAGCTAAAGTGCCGGTCGTTCTTGGGTGTGATCAAGAAATTCTCTGCTCTCATCAGTCAAGAATAAACAACGGTTGACCTTTGCCGAGCGGCCGGCTAACCGTTCACGGTTCACATGCAAGGCGAGGAGGCCTCTTCATCCCTCTCACTGAGGTCAGCCCTCTGGGTGGGTGGGTGTGGACGCCGCGTCGGGCTCATCTGCCAGGTTTAACCTTCTGCAGGTTGAACCTCCTGTCTTATTCTGCTCGCGGAGGCAGTCGCTCAAATGCACGACAAGCCACGCAACTGCTGGTCGCCCTTTGCACCCTGGGACGCAACCTCTGCAAGCGTTGGAGAACGGCAAGTGGCCTGCGTCTCATGGGATGACCTCGCCCACGACTGAAAATGAATCCAAGAATGGGTCGATGTTCTGTTTGTACATTGTTCTCATTCAAATTCGCCTCTGTGTCGTGAGGCATGTGCCTACTGAGATATTTGATCGTTTATTGTAACGATTTGTGAATAGCAATAACAACACCAAGAGTTAAAATCCTTCCAAACCCAATGGAAACAGGATGATAATAAATCATGAATTATAAACCAGAGATATCATAACCACCGGCTGTCAACGACATGCGTTTTCAAACCCAGCGGATCAAACTCATTAAATGTGATAGGTATTGAGGTGGTTTTTGTTCAGATCCAAAGGAAGAGCTGGGGTCATGCGAGGGACGCGTGCTCACCGATAGGCAGTCGATGCGGGGCGCATCCTAATCGGGTGGAAGAAAAAAAAGGGGTTCACTCCCGGGACTAATTAAAGCTACTGTTCCCTTACCGGGGGGGGAAGAGGGAAGAAGAAGAGGAAAAAGGAAAATTATACGAAAAAAAGAAATTGAACAGGATAAAATAGGAAAATTTGGAGCGAAACAGCAGAGCTACTGAGTCCCCCCACTTCCAAGTGCGCTGGGTACACACAGCTTAACAGAGGTAACACTCCTGACAGCCCTCTCTGACGCCAGCAGCAGCAGCAGCTATTCTTACATCCATCACAGCTCCGCTGCTTCACGCAAGAGCTTACACCTATGAGCATGCTCTTCAACGGTGGCGGCGGTGGTGATGGTGCTGGTGGCGCAGAATGAGAGACGTGTGCGTGCGGGCGTGTGTGCGTGTGTGTGTGTGTGCGTGTGTGTGTGTGTGCGTGTGGTGTGTGGTGGTGTGTGCGTGTGCGCGTGTGCGTGTGCGCGTGTGCGTGTGCGTGTGTGTGTGTGTGTGAGTGAGACAGAGGGTTGGGCGGGTGAGGTTTAGAGAGGGGGAAAGGGATTGAACCTCCGAAATAACTCACTGGAATATGAGGTAAAGGCACTCTCCCGTTTGCTTTGGCGCTCTCATGCATCTCGCGCCGATGCTGCTTGCGGTTTCGGTAGGGTGGAACCCCGTCTCTGGAATAAAAAAACAGCAACAAACAAGCAAACAAACAACAAGAGGAAGAAAAAGACATTTTCCGTAAGACGTGCGTTGGAAATAAACATTGCCAGTAATTGCAACGGGGGTGCGAGTAACATACATTCAATCACTAATTCATAGCATTTTCATTGCTATGAATGAATACATAGAACCCAAGATCCTACAGGTTCAATCTATAAAGGAGGAACCGTTTGATATTGAAACCATAACAACAGCATTCATAATAATCGGGGCGTTGAGTGTTCCCGTTCTAGTGTCAGAATCTCCTGTTGAAGAGTCAGGAGCTGCTACAATATAATGGCCAATAACCAGCAACAGAAGACAACTGCTAACCGCCGCTAATGGGTTCAGCGTTTCAAAGCGCGCCGCGGCAGAGGAGAACGAGAGGAGGAAGACACTGATGGTGCCTCCGCTCATTTTCCGCGACACAAATTCTCGCTTACAGCTTTGTAAAACTCATCTGGGGGGGGGGGACGACAAATGGTTGAGGAGTGAGCAGCGATGGATGCCATTAACCTCTGTATAGCACCTGTGAGTGGGCGCATGCGTGTGTGGGAGGACTCACAGACTGCTATCGGTGAGGGAAATGGTGTCTGCGTCGCTGGACATGCTCTGCTGCTCGCTGTCGTTGGCGCTGGCGGCGGGGGCCATGGCGTAGCCGCTGTTGACGTAGTACGGCAAGGCGGGCTCCGGCCATGCTGCGCGTCTGGAGGAGAACAACAAACAGTCAACAAAAACATCAGGGGCAGATTTACACTCGGTTATTAGGTTTCACAACACGGTCGGTGTTGACATTGTCGTAATTCCACCCGATGCGTTTTGTAACTTTTCAAGAATGTAGGCAGCTTTGAGAATGAATTCAGACAGCTGAATGTTAGATTTTTTCAGTTATTAGGAGTACATGTGGTTAAAGTATAGCTAGAGCTAAGCCTATTGTAGATGTTTCTGTAAAACAAAAGATAGGCATCCGAAGCCTGTCAGTGTCCAAGCCTACGGAGGTTGAAGAGGAGTCAATGTGTGAGATAGATAATCAATTATGGGCCAATTAATTGTAATTGAGTACCCGACAGCTGGTTAACAAGAGGGTTGAGTCACTTATTGACTCTTATTGACCCAACGTGTTGCTTTTCCCAGTGCCCTGACCGTCTCCACAATCACCCCTTAAATCGAACTTAATCTTAAACTTAAACTTGCACCATGTAATTTAAGCCTGTAGGTCTTACTTTTGCCCTGCAGTAGACAAGTGATACTTCTCATTGTTATGCTCTACAGACCAAATTGATCCTGAGAAAAACTGGAGAAACCTGGAAAAGAGCAGCCATGGGTCTATTGGTTTCAGTCTCTACACACCGAAGGGAAAGGCCACAGAGTGCAGGATTGAGTTAACTTAAACTGCTTCAAATCGATGACCCAACCTTGACCATTTTGAATCCATTGTTGGAAATGTGTAGCAGAAAATGACCTCTAGTTGCACTTGCAGCCATGTGCCTTCGTTTTCTGACACTAAAACAGTCACTATCCAAATACAATAGTAGCATAGAGAAACACAACAGTAACAAAGAGGATGTCTGACGGTAAACACGCTGCCAGACAAATTGGATTGACCTACGCTGAGACCCATCAGCAGTATTAACAGACATTATGGAAAGTAAAGTAACTGAGAATTGACATCTCATTCCCCTTATTTTGGCTACAATTTTCCAGAAAGCTGATATTAAATAAAGCCTCTCCATTTTGTTGTTTCTTTACATACAATCTGGGACAAAATAAATGAATGAATTCAATCCCGACAATTACCACATCATCATACACGATCCTGCCTAAAAACATTTACCATATTGATGCAATGTCACAAAAAAAAACAACAATGAGGAATTCAAGTTTTTCTATCATTTTCATCGTTTTCTTTTCTCTGTGTATCCCCAAAATAAAAATAAATATTAATCTCAAAGAGAAGGTAGTGCTCACAAGAGCCCTGCTTGGCCCAGTATGCTTATGGATTCAGCAGCACAAGCATTGCACAGGGAGAGGTGTGGCAGAGCAGAGGCTGGACTGAAGGTTATTCACTTAGCAGTATCAGTCTCCCAGATAACCGGATTTAACGTGTGAGAGGAGCACCTGTGGTGGAGCTCTTCACAGATATAAAATGCAGCACTTGACCGGAAAGGTGTTTTTTTTTTTTTTTTTATGGAGCCATCCAGAAAAAAGCAATACAACTACAGACAGACCAGAGCTGGAAAAGACTGATAGCAAGTGGACTCAGAGGCTGTCTCTCTACAAATCAATGCTTAATTTAGACTTAATGAAGCCTATGCCCAGAGGTACTGATGCAGCAAAGTCCAGAACAAGTACCGGTAGTTGAACTGATAGTTAGTATCATTGTTATTCTTCTTATTACTATGTGTTTGTTCTGACAGCCTTATTGGAATACCTAACAAGAGGTTTATATGAAGCACATTTATGAAAGTACAAGAACAAAACATTGCAAACGAACCAACAAACCAACAAAATGTGTGGATGACAGATGGCATCCGCCCTAGATCCAAGAAAGACTATATAGTCATGATCCAGCCTGAACCTCTCCAGCCTGTCAGAGAAGCTCAGATCCTCAGAACAGCCGAGGTGTTAGTCCCAAATGAATTATGAAATAAACACACCGCAATCTCACACACACACATCTAACACTCTTTTATCAGCAAGCGGAAATCCTATCTAGATCACAGCTGACAGAAATAGACCTGCTCGATTCCTTTCGCAGGGAAGAACAGAGTACATGGTATGAATATGAATCCTTTTTTTTAATCAATAACAGTGGCTAGAGCCAATCAGTATTTATGGCATGAATTTGAATTGTGTTTCTTTCTATCGATTACAGTCTCTAGAACCAATAAGACATAAAGTAAAAGGCACGCTCATGGATTACTGAGTGCTCTTGGCATTATTTTGCTCTTATTGGAGTCATTGAATAACGGGATGTCATGCAAGGTAAATGACCTATGGTATTTTACAGAATTTGATCAAACTACCCTGGAAATAATCCCTAAAGTCCACAGAATGAATTATACAGGCACAAATTAAAAAGCTCTTGTTAAAAGAATGTAGAAAAATGGATTCAGGCCTTAGGAGAGGGAGCAATAGGATTCAGAGCAATAGGAGAGGGGGGGAATGAAGGTGATGGGGGGGCTCACCTGTACTCCCGACTGTCCTGGAACCTCGAGCTGTTGGCCACGCGCTGCGACGCCGTCTCCGCCAGCAGCCTCTGGGTGACCTGGATGCACGCCGCCGCGGGCTCACCGCCGTCCTGACTCCTCCTGGACGACTCCCGCTCGGCCCGCCACTCCTCGTCCTCAGCCAGCGTCGGCAGGTAGTGCCCCGCCGCCGCCGCCGCCGCCGCCACCGCCGCCACCGCCGCCACCGCCGCGTTCCCCGGGATGGAGCTCAGGTCCGCGCCGGCGCTTCTCGGGCTCTCGCCTCCTTCTCCGCCGCCGCCACCACCACCGCCGCCTTCGCCCGTCGTCCGCGCGTACTCCAGATAAAGGTCCGACTTGAGGAACAGCGGGTAGGCGTTCTCCTCCATGGTGGCCTGGATCTCCGTCTGGGCCTGTTCGAACATGGCCGGGTCCACATGGAGCTTGGCCACGCAGTCCCGGATGAAGCACTTGGTGGGCGGCTTGATGCGCCGCGACACGATGCCGTTGCCGTCCAGCACGTACTTCCTGTATATGGCCTTGGCCAGCTTCAGCTTCTTCTCCTGGTTGGTGCCCCCGCTGGCCTCCAGCTTGCGGAAGCCGCTGCACGCGAACCAGAAGTCCAGCAGGTCGGCACAGCCCTCCTGCTTGAGGAAGCGGGCGAACAGGTGGATGCCCTCCTGGTCGTCCAGCAGGGAGTGGAGGGACTCGGCCCACTTGGCGTAGGGCGGCGTCGGGGAGGCGCTGCCCTCCGGCTCGTAGCCCAGGTCCAGGTCGGGGCGCCGTGGCGTGGCCATGGACGCCTCGCTCTTAGAGGCGTAGGGGAGGAGGAGGAGGAGGGGGTTGGCGTGCGACGCCGCTGTCGGGCCTCCTTCGCCGTACGCCAGCTCACCTTCCTCTCCCGGGACCGGGGGTCGGGGGGCGTCCTCGGTGAAGCCGCCCCCCGGGACGGCCAGGTAGCCCCCCTTGTCGCGTACGCCTCGCATGGCGACGACCGCGGCGTCCATGCACCACGTCTCCGTGGCGACCACACCACCAGACGACCAGATGCAGAGCTCGGCTTATGCCTCCGCAGAATGTATTCTCCTACAGGGAGAGAATGCAGGTAAGGTTTGGTCCGAATCTTTCAAATTGCTAGGCATGTGATAGTACAGTGAACATAAATAACTTTCCCATAAAATAAATACAACTTAAAGCTATGGTAATAATTATATTTCTTTGCCCTAAAAGTGTTTTTTGCCCGAAAATAGGTTTTCATTATCAATATACCTATTATTGAGAACCATAATTCAGGGGAAATAAAAGCAGTGATGGTTATTGCCATTACTTAGAAATTAATTGTCCACAGGCCACATTTGGTTATGTTGATGTTGACAAGACATCAATAAAATGTTGCTCCTTCTTAACCAGCCTTAAATGCATTCAGATTCTTAAATACTAAGACTTCCCAGTATTGATATAACGGTCACACTGCATCAGGACAGTTTTCGGAGTATACATCACAACTGTGAAACATGTAAGTGTACGTGTGTAAATAAGTAATAGAGAGCAGCAAATGCACCTTTGATATTTGAGTTATGATTCTGACTGCATAACCGGCTACATTACGTCATTTAATCCCAATTTTCAATCCTATAACATTCGTGGTAAGTGCACAGTCTGTGTCAAACAGGGACAGTCTCCGGAGTTTACGTTGCATCACATTTGTTTTTCCCAAAACGCCGGTATCCGCTGTAATTTGGCTGCAGCGATTCGGCGTGGCGGGTTTCAAAGTATAACACGGAGAGTTACGGAAATGATCTCTGTGTTACATATACATTACACATCATAAGATACAACTATGACGCATGCAATCAGTCTCATTGTTGACCATCTCAATAAATGCGCCGGAGGAGTCTTCACCTGAACCACACGTGACAATACAATCATGCATTTCTAAATTGCAACCGGCTTATAATACAGTGTGATGCTAAAAACCCGTTATCACCCCGTGATCGACTGAAGGACTTGATGGTCGGCGATTTCGGTTCGCTTTGTACGAGTACTGTACTAGCTACACCCCTCTGCTCCTTTGAAGTGTGCCTCACATCACATTCATATCTTGGCCTCTACAACAGAGTACAACACCAGTGGGTGGGGGAGGGGTAATAGAAACAAACTCTGTACAGACATAGCCGGGCCCTTCTGCAGCCGACCGACAAGTGCACAACTTTGCGAGGCAATGTATTTGTTAATAGCCGCATTGTGTATCCGATACGGGGTTGGAATACACTAAGAATTGTGGCCCGTGGACGATTTCGAAACAGTTAGAAGACGCAGAGGTGGAGGGATGCCACTCGATTTCGGGAATTGATTTAGTGCTACATGTACAGTACAGCACAGCGATGGCACACACACACACGCGCGTACACACACACACGCGTACACACACACACACACACACACACACACACACACACACACACACACACACACACACACACACACACACACACACACACACACACACACACACACACACAGACACACACACACACACAGCTCAGGCTACGGCAATCATAATCTCTGATCTGAAAAAAAAAGTAATCTATACTTCACCTGTGTAAATCTTCGTGTCGCTGTAACGCGCATCTGGAATTTGAACATGCACAAGTCCCCACAAATACTGTCATATGTAAGAATGGCAAGAGTTTCAAAATAACAAAGACACAGTTCTCCCTTCGCCTTTCCATAGCTGTCTCTAACTGTCTCTCTGTAGCAGGCAGCGGCTACAAAACACATGATCCACAGCGCCCCACGTGGTCACGGGGTGAATTACACGACGGTTCAAAAATAAGATGCCGATTTAGTTTTGTTATAACTGAGGACATGTCGACAGACACCCCCACCTGCTCACTGCTCAAGGTGCTTATAGATAGCTTTTATCAGGGGGTGAACAACTAGACCGAAATGTATTGATATGTCTACACAAAGGAAGACGTATGCAACAATTCAAACAAATCTACGCTGACATGAAGAATGTTTTCTCCCGAAACGTGGGGTAAGTTAAATATGCACCAGTAACCATGTGTTTCTTTCCAGTAGCATACACATATTTTCCAAATCAGACAAACAAACAAACAAGCAAGAAATTAGATATTAATGTTCGCCACAACAGGCCATACGAGTCCACAACGTTAACTACACAATAACAACCAGCCCACACAGTAACAACAACCAGCCCACACAGTATTAATCACCTTGAGAGAGCCACTGGACTCCGGGCACGCGCCTCCTCCACCAGGACATCCGTCCCCTCGTTGTTCCATTGGTGGGTCTTTTTAAAGCACCTCGAGAGGTTGACATTCTCTCTCACATCCAGTGGTTAGGCGACCAGGGTAAATATTGCTGAAAGAAACTTCTATTTTTCCTCCATTTGCTCCTGAAAAAGAAATTGCATTTGTGTTTCATAAGGAGTTTTAAGCCTTAGTAATAAGATTCAATGCAAATTATGTATGATTGCAAATAATTATATAAAAATATCTATATAAACCAAAGCGGTCTTGAAACAAGACACAAAAACAGATCATGGTTGTTCAGTTCAAAAGCATTGCAGTCTGTAATTCAAATTCAACACTAGCATAGTAAGACCTAAAATATAAATTGAATATCATTATCTCGAAAGCCTTGAGCAGTTTATTGAGTGTTGAGAGTGAACTTTTATTGTAATAAACCTGCAACCTTAATATTCCTTGCTGTATAACTTTCCATTGATGGCATGTAGAACTTTGCATTCCCAAAAGTTTCCTGCCATAACTGACCTTTTATGTATATGGAATAATATAGCCTACATAACATTTTTGCAATATGGATACACCTGATATGTGAATACAAATGATCGTAATGACGATGAACGTGATGTTGATGATAATGGTAAAGTTATTTCCCATGGCTTGATGGTTGATCACGACCAAAATGTTTTTTGGGTGATCACATTACCAGTGGTTTCTATAATAAATTATCAATGTAAGCAATCTTGCAATTTTAACGAGAAAACCATTGAAATCCACTTTACACCACAGATCACTCATTGATCAGCATTTGTGGGTATAATTTCTTTAGGCATAGGCTTAAAGAAATACATATTATATAACATAATGCAACTGTATGCTATATACTATGTTTTTATTACAATGATATCATGTTAATAGTGGAACCATTGGTATAATTTGTATTGTACCTTCATTATAAATATATTAATAAGACAATGCAGTACAGCATAAAACACCTAAAATACTAACAAGTTCTGGATTCACCATCATTAATCTTCCATGGTAACTAACTTTATCCTCATAATTTCCCCTTTTTTTTCTAGCCTCCTCGGTCTGATGGACAAAAGACAGGAGGAGCTTTTGGGAAAGACATGTTGCTGAGCCTCCATGGGTGCTGCAGGCCCATGCATCAACCCTGAAGAGCATTATTTTTGAACATGTCAAAAGTACATTTCTATCAGCGAGGGGAAGCTTGGACTGGGCCCTCCGACAGTCCCAGCTCAGCAGGTCCAAGCCTCCAGCTGCTTAGTCGCAACGGGCACAGTGGTGGGCTTCTGCGGCCAGTGGGAGAAACAGGATGTAGGTGAGACTGCACACTGACCACTCATTTACAGGGTCCTTGCTAGGATCACAGATAGGCAAGACTTACGAAACACCTCCCCCCCCCCCCCCTCCCTTTTTCATTCTGCTTCCTGTCTCCCCAAGACAAGGTGGTTCAAATGTACCCCGACCAATTTGAATGGGCATGGGCAGATATGGACCGTATACTAAATTGCTAAATGCAAAGTAATGTAGTCCTCCATTACGTTTCTTTTGGGAATAACAACAACAATAATGGTTTGTTCATAATTATATTTTCTGGAGTTTATGAAGCCCATTAAATTAAAGTACAGCATCGATCAGATTAATGTCTGACATGATTTTTGTTTAGAAATAAATGTTAAGTTTCTTTGCATTCTTTTGTTCCATCTGTCAATGCGGGCTTACCCCTTTGAGGGCCTTGGCCAAAATAGGCTTAGCCTCGGTGAGCACATTCTGATGAAGCAAATCCTATTAGTTCTATTTGAACAGAAGCCTCCTTTTCCTCAGTTCGAAAGTAAAAATAAAACGTGCAACAAAGTGAAGACCACTCCAAGGCTGAGATAACATAACATAAGATAGCTGTTGTTTTCTAAAAACATCTCCAGAGCAAAACGGGCTGTCACGTTCGATTCAGAGTTCAGTGTTTTTCTCTGCGTTCACTTGCACGAAACAGACATATCAAAAGACATGTCAAAAAGTATATGCTTTAGTCCTGCTGATGTCCTTTGTCCTGACTGACTACAGCAAACAAGCCCATGATTGGAATATTGCACAAAGGATTTAAGTTTGCCGCAAACATTGAGCTTAATTATAAGGCATTCTACATTTGAAGGCATTATGTTGCATAAACATTTAAAACATAGGATACCAATGTTGTGGTGACATTAGACCAATGATAAGCTTTTGTCTCGCTGTGCCGAGCTCCGAACAAACCCTTACACAGAAATTAGTCGTGCATCCAATCAGATCTTTTTCTGAGCATATCTTTATTGATGTTTATTAGCTTGATCTGGGCTATCGAATCCCTCAAAACTTTTGGTATTGTTATCTTTGCCTAAAGAGGATGAGGCAACTCAAACAATATGGAAGTGAAATTAAAACAGACAGTTTGACAACAAAGGGGACAAAATGAGAACAAACAATACGACCACTGAGTTGTAATCATATAACAAATTATTGATTGACCTGCTGGTATAAAGAACCTAATCATTCTGGACTCAGTATTTACCTTGGTGTGTCGCTCTGTCCTGGCTGTCTTTGTTGTGGTGAAATACAGTGTTCCGACAGCGCGCCTATGAATTGTGATTACATATTCCTTCGTAGCCTGCAGTATATGATCTGCCGCCATCTTTAATCACAAGCCCACCTATCAGTGGTTCTTCACTAAGGTCTGTCTTGACTGTTTCAGTCCTTTCTCTATTTGTTATGGGGGGGGGGGGGGGGGGGATAAAGGGAGTCTAGTTTCCTCAACCGATCTTCAACAACCATATCGACAAGCTAATGGATTGCTCAGTTTTGGGCTGATTCCGTATTTCAGTGCCCATTTTTATCAGTCGATTTTCTTTTCTTTTTTTTTTTACAGATGTCAGTCCTCCGATAAACAAATTTGGCTGTTTTCACATCATCTCCTGGTCTTTATAGTGGGATATGGAATACTTCCCTGGATTAAGATTGTTACACCATACATTTTGAGAGAAATATATGAAACAATTCACTTAAACGCTGCAAAGATTAACTTCATTGCTCAATCCTTACAGTGAATGCGTTGATATGCAATCAGAACTCTTGTTGGAATGATTGTTTTTTCTTTGGTGCCAATATGCTCTAATAAAAACAAGATAAATGTATAGATATATATTATACATAGATATTTATATATTAAAATAAATAAGTTTCATCTGAGTGTTTTCCCTTCATCTCACACCGTTGAAGTTATTGTGAGGAGCTCACTTGAAGTTCATAGATGAAACACAAATCCATATCTTGATGGTTGCCACTGCCATGCACTTCAGGGGAACAATAAGAATAGTTGAGTCTCAAAATGGCAGATGCTCACCTGCTGTGCGGGTCTGGGGATAAAATCCCTGGCGACTGCCATCACTTGGTAGAGGTCCCGCGTTACCCACAGTTCCTTGTGTCTTCTCATATAATTCTCCTCATATTGTTGACCTGTTCCCAAATCTTCCTAGTATGAAACATGAACATATTTATTTTGTATTACAGCTTCAGACCTGCTTCCTCATTGGAGGAAACAGAAACCAGATGGTTGCCCGCAGAATCGTAGCTATGGTAACAGACCCAACAGAGATGGGGGGAGGGGGGGTTATACTTTTCATAATATTTTATTGATTCATGCAAAATATTAAATATCCCGCCGCTTTATGCCGCTTGTGCCTGTTGTCAAGACTGTTGACAAGATTTTATAAACTTAAACATAGGCTGAGCAAAGTATTTTCACTAACCATCCTTTGATGACTCTGACTTGTTTAGTTCCGATTCTCACGCAACTGCGATATGAGTTTGTGTCTGTGCGTGTTTGTGTGTGTGTGTGTGTGTGTGTGTGTGTGTGTGTGTGTGTGTGTGTGTGTGTGTGTGTGTGTGTGTGTGTGTGTGTGTGTGTGTGTGTGTGTGTGTGTGTTTGTGTTTGTGTGTGTGTGGATATGGACTCCAGTCTCTAAACAGAGGAATGCTAAGAGAAGAGAAGATAATGGAGTGAAAGGAATAGATGGAGGAAAAAGGGGGAGAGTTGATATTGCCTTTGTGGTGCAGCTTCATCAGCTGCTCACCTCTCAAATAGATTTCACACTAGCTTGTCCTGCTGTAGCCATAGGTCACAACAAGCATCACCCTGCTCACAATGACCCATTTTCTACTCAGGAAGAATAGCCAGCAAGGACTTATATAGAGTTAATAGACTGCTGTTTCATATTTGCCTCAATTGTGTAATTCTCAACTGTCTTTATTTGTGTCTTTGAGAGTAGTTATATAAAAAATGAACACGGACAGAATTGCATACTTGCAAAGAGACTTTCAGGGGGATATTTAGTTATAAGTTGTCTTGGAGGATTAGGAGAGGAACACATCTTAAAATAAACAAATGACAATTAAACTAATGCTTTTTGAGATCAAATTCAGCGGAAATTATCAGTAGAAATAACACATTATTAGAGTGATGATCATTTGGGAGGGAAAATGCAGTGTGTAAAAAAAGCTATTGAATATGTTGAACATCAAATTTAAGGAGCATCAAATTGAACATCAAATTGAACAAGGCTAAATAGGCCAAACAATGTGTACTTTATGTATGTTTGCCCTATGTCCTATTCCTCATAATAATTTGTATATGACTTTACTAAATATGCATGTAAAAGTTGACATGACAGAAAGAAGCAGCAAATTATTGAAAATATAGCAGTATTAATTAATCGAGTTTAAAACTCTTGGGTTGTCTCCTCGGTTTTCACCACATGAATAATGTGATCGTTTAACAATGCAGGTTTCCTGCATGACATATGTCTCCCAGGTAACAGTGTTATTATTTTTTTTTTCTTATCAAATCCCTTGAACAAAGAACACACTGGTGCATTAGGCCATGAACTAAGTTAGTCCCACAACCAGTCTTCTTAAAAGACCATATCTTTTATGAAGCAAGCTGCAGGATTTATTAACTGCAGGACTATATTTTGTAAAGGTTTTGAAATGTTTATTATTTGGATTGACATTTGTTTCCAAAGTTTTTTTTTAAATCGATACCAAATGAAGAGGTCTTGTGTTTTGTTTGTCTGTTTTAAAGGGTAGGCCTGTGCACACCTGGGCACCTTCCTTTGTTCCACGTTGTTTGTTAGTCAGGGTGAATACACCACATCTGTGTTTTTCTGTGCTAGAACAGCCTCAATGGAAATCGATCTTATTCATTTTTAAAACCGCCGCTGGGAAACTCCAGTAAGTCAAAGCCCCATCGGCTTCTGTTTTTAATGGGAGGTTCACGGTGGAAATAAATCACATGTTGAAGCAGTTGAAACACTGGCTAATAAAATACTTTTTAAACATTATTCAGTTTAGCTATTACGTAGGCCTAGCATATAAAAACAACCTAAGTCTGTGATATAAAAATTCAATTGTAGGCCTATTAGGCCTCCATTCCTGTGAGATGAGAGAGGCTCATACAAACTACCCTCTTCACGCGCTCTCACGCCCACCTCCTATTTCTCACTCAAAGTACGCGCTATTTCGCAATTACAAAAAAACTTTTTCGAGAATATATCCCTTATATAATCATACGATGCGCATGCGCGCCTCGTCCGAACCGTGCAGTGCTCTTTCGGATGGACGAAATCGGATCGCGAAATCGGATCGCGTCCAAGCAGAGCGCCCTGAGAACAGCCCAAAGTGATTTCGTAGGAGCGACGGTACGACTAGTTACGATCTAATTGGCTGGGGGTTTTGAGCAAGCGAACTGTCACTAAAACATATCTTGTATGAAGTCGTAGGCCTATTGAATATATATCACGTTTCAATTATTATATCAACTAAATTAAGAAGACAGTGGAGGAGGTAGTGGAGGAGACAGTGGAGGAGGTAGTGGAGGAGACAGTGGAGGAGGTAGTGGAGGAGACAGTGGAGGAGGTAGTGGAGGAGACAGTGGAGGAGGTAGTGGAGGAGACAGTGGAGGAGACAGTGGAGGAGGTAGTGGAGGAGACAGTGGAGGTAGTGGAGGAGACAGTGGAGGAGGTAGTGGAGGAGACAGTGGAGGAGGTAGTGGATTGCACATTTTGAAATAAAACTATTTTATTTGTCTACATTTGTAGGCTACTAATCCATTATGAACCATACGGAAAATTAGATCGTTGAATCCCTTTTGCGGGTTTGGAAAGATGCTGTTAAATCCTTTGGTACCGTTTGATTTCGCCTATCTGCCCTACATTAAGCTACTCAATGGGTGTCCCCTGATGTTTGAAGGTGGGCGATTTAAGAAATTAAAGCGTATCGACATCCCCCTCTAGTGTCGGTATTAGAATCTATCTGTCAGTTGCACAGAAGCGTAGCCTACAAGAAACTGCTCCAACATATCGTCCTTTAGAGTAGGTAAATTGATGTAATGTAGGTGTATTGCGTTAATAGATATAGGCGATCCTAGGATCTCTCACACTCGTTTGTTCGGTGTATACAAATTCATTTTAACTGTAGAAGAGTAAAAGCTGTGCATTTAAATGATTATAGTTCAATATTTTGAAAAATTAGTCACAGACATATTTTCAGATATAAATAAGTCAAAGGTTAATTGTATATCGAATAATCAAATGCGTATATGACCGTCAACGATGACTCGCTTTATATCTGATAATGTAGGCAGTGTCAGCGCAGGCGCGGTGGCCAAGTGGTAAGGCGTCGGTCTCGTAAACCGAAGATCGCGGGTTCGAACCCCGTCCGTGCCTTTTGCATTTTTGTGAGCAAGATGCAAAGGCATTAAACAAACAAAAGTTAGATACAAATAATGTTCGCCAAGTCAAGAAGATCACAGAATCCCTCATGAAAGAAGAGAGACGAGACAATGACTCTACCGTAGGTATTTGATTGACTCCAGGTGGTGCCTACCCATTGTTACATCACAACAATTGGGGAATATTGGAGAATAACCAGAGTGGGGTACATGTTCTTAAAATTTGTAGTAACAACGAATTAAACACTGCTCCAACAAACACCAACATCGGGCCTGGAGACCATGCCAAGTTGGCTGCTGTTTTACATCCAATGTTTTGTGTTGACGAACATGCCGAACCGACATTGGCCATCTCGGGCCAACATTCCATATTAGTTGTCTGTCATGCTAATTATCCTGTTCTAGAATGTGGCACAACGAGAGCAAGGACATGACGCTTGTAAAAAAAAGTGTTGTGGCTACATTTCAGATATAAGCAGGTTGTGGCTACCAAATAGTATTTGGTGTTTTCAACAAGCCATTGCTATGCCATTTCATCATGGATTCTCTCTCACTTCATGAGAAGTAGTTTCAAAAAGGGAAATTCAAAGTGTACTAGGACTGTAACTTCTGGCTCTAAATGTAAAAAAAGAAAAGAAAAAATATCTATTGACAAAAAACAGATACAATTGAAAGCATGAGGGTGCATGAAGAGGCAACTTTATAACTCCATGGCTTGGCTCCATATTTAAGGAAGGAAAAATATTGTGGTAAGCGTCTAGGCATCTGGGGCGGGAACATTGTGTCCACTACTGCTGTAGCAGATAAAGGCTTTGAGTCTCAACATACCTTTAACTTCCACCATATGAAGGTACCTGTCATTATATTTGGATTATAAATAGGGTTTGTTATTTCACTTTATTGACTACATTCCATGCAAACCATACTTAAAACCCTCACGGTCAACCACTTAAACCATCAAATACAGTGACTGAAAGCAGTGTAAACATATAATTTACACATTTCCGGCCCTGTGTTGACATCATTTAAAACCAAACTCGGTGATTCCACTATGATTTCTTCCACAAGCGTTGCTGAAGTGTGTGTGATGTGCACTCTGTTGATGGCTTGCACGGTGCATGGTGCTGAAGTGTGTGAGATGTGCCCTTTGTTGATGTTCCCATGAATAGTGCTGATAGTGGGCCCAGAGATGTTCAAGTGAGATCACTGATTCCACTGATGCCCACCCCTTGCCCATACTGCATCCCCCCGTTGACAGATCTCATTGACTTTGCATGGGGCGATCCCGAAATGCATTGTGGGTCCGTCCATTCTGTCGGCTCCATCTCTTGAGAAGGTGAGAAAATGTTAACTTTTCAGGCTGCAACGGATCCGTCAGCGAATCAGATCATGGCTCCGTCGGCAAATACCACTCCCCCCATCCGTCAGACACGCCTTCCGTAGTCTGTTGACGGACGGATGCAGGGGGCAAGCTGCGGCCTCCCTTGTCCTCTCTTGAACTCCCCTGTATTTGCACCTTTGTTTGTTTCATGCACAAACTTGTGGCCTGGCCCATGTGGTTAGCCTGATCAGACTGGCTCTCTACTATTCGTACTTGGATCTGTACAACGGATGACTCTTCTCGCCTTAAGCCTTCATCTTGTATCCCCCTGAACGGCTCTCTTGGTATATTGACCCCAGCTCGGCCCTTTGATTATGATTTCCTTCCGCAGCTCCCCCCCTTCTGTATCCTCTGTGCTTTCCAAAAAGCGTTTGTTCCTAACTATGGCAGTTCCCTAGGCTGACAATCACATACCAAGAAATAGCATGCAAGCTTACTATGTTGGTGATCCATTTCCTTTAGTATGTTCAGTCTGCAATTTTTAGCCATACCGTTGTCTTGGTTTTTATAATATGGCTTCTGTTCTACACCATCAAATATGTAGGCTACTTTCTGTTATTAAGTCACTTCTCCAACTCTCTCATGCTGCTTACGTCTGAAGCCATTCATGAGCTAACGCCACCTTTGTGTGTTTTTCTTTTCAGCATATTTCAACAATATTTCTCCAATCACAAAAATAACAATGTAATAAATGAGGGGAGTCCAATAGGGAGCCCCATTTATATATATATGTCTATAAATAAAACAAATTGCCTTGGGGGGCCCCCACCATTTATTCTCATTTTCCACAAAACATACAATATTCTACATTTCTGTTGTTATTTTGTATGGCCGATGCAGTGGTGCTAGGAATGCAGCTAAAAAAACAAACAGCCATACTGTTGGTATGCAAACACAGACACACACGGTCACATTCATCCATGTATATTTATTGAGTCAGTAAATATTACATGTTGGCTGTTTGGAGCCACATAGAAAATCGGGCCAGACAGCATATTTTGAGTTGTAAGGTGCCTTCCTGAAGCACTTGGCCGCCTCTCTGTCACACTTGCACAGCTGCTTTTCACATTTGTCCTTCAGATCATCTGGAATACAGAAGTGAGGAAGTGACCAGAAAGTAATAAACATGTTGGAACCACCTTGCCCACCCACCACCGCCACCACCACCACCAGCTCCTAAAGTGAGTCTAACAGGGTGAAACCTATGTGGGATCCTCTTTGTTTTGTGGCTTACATGTGAAAATGTGTCACATGTATTCCCGTACTTCACAGCAAACCTTTTCCTACCTTAAACATCTCCCTCTTCCCTGTAAAGTTTCCTTCTTAAATACGTACATGGTTTGACTCAGACAAAATGAGCATCGTCTTGAAAAAGGTAACAACGTATAGCTGTGATAGGCATTCCGTTCATTTGAGGCTATACCCAATGAATGGTAAAACGCTGCAAAACAAAATGATGAACCCCTTATTAGTAATCCCTGCTTTTCATGCATCTTGGTATGGGTAATGAACTACCGCTCTGCACACAGTGTTTTCCCGCTCTTTAATTAACGCTGTGATTGCTATTTTACCATGGAAACCACTGGGTGTGTGGACAGGCCAAATGGCCCACTGTAATGTCCTCTATTTTACCTGAAGCGCTGAAGCATGTTACAGTTATATCCGTGTCAAACTCAAAAGCCAAAATACCTTTTCATAATAATTGAAAATATTACGTACCACACTCTGCCTCCTTGTGCTCACATTTCCAGTTATACCGCCTTGTCTTGGTTTCACAGCCCATCGTTTCAGCATCTCCGTAGCAACAGTCGTGCTTATGACAACACCTGTGTGAGAAGAACTTATAAATAAATAAGACTTACATGGAATATAAAATATTCTATAGAAACATAGGTATTGTAAAGGCTTTCCGAAACATACAAATAATACGGTGTCGATACGAGAAGAAAAGATAACACACACTCATCCCCTGGGGTTCAAGGGGTTTTCCCCAGCCTAGAACCTTTGCTCCCCAGTACTGTGATTTAAATGTCATAGATTCCCGTTTTAGTCTCGAGGAAGGACACCACGTTGGACCAAACAGAGAGTTAGTCGTTTAATGGTTCGAGAGGAGGGCTGTGTTTGTGCCTGTGGTGGGGGAGCATGAGGAAAAGGAAGCAGACAGCGATTAAGAGTTGGGTGTGGAATGCCTATTTTGGAGCCCTCATAGGGCCGTGTGTAGGGGGGACATGCAGGCATGTTACATGTGTGGGTCGGAGATACTTCTCTTCCTCTCTGCTGTTGCGGGAAACCACAGCCATACACACTTGGGTTGTTTAAAGCTGGGGGAAGGCAATTTGGAGAAACTAACCAGAGTAAACCCGATTTTGAAAGTATCCAACCAAAGATATCCCACCTCTCCCTTCAGGCCTCGCTCCAAACCACCGCCCCCCAAAACACATGAATAGCTCACTGACTTTAGCAATAGGTGTGCCTAGCCTTTGGAGGATTGTGCGCCTTCGCAGTGAGGGCTGGGGCAAAGCATGCCCAGGCAGCCATGGAATGTAAACAGAAAGATAAGATTTAATTTGGCCAGTAATCGTGCCCGATTACGAGCACGCGACAGCCACAGATACCAATTTGTCCGATAATTTCAGTTATGGATGGCTTTCGGGATGTAAAGAGAATTTCCACACATATGACAAAACAATATTCTGAAATAAACTGCCGACCCAAGCTTCAATTAAGAAACAGGAAATCTTTTTTCGAAATGCAGATGTTGTTTTGGACCAGCTTTGCAGCTGCACTGTTGAAGGGGAAATAAGATTGGAAAAAAAAAATATATACTTCCTTCAACATGGGGTGGGCGGGTTTTGTCAACTACATAATTACATAATGACTGTTTACAGAAAGATACAAGTCCCATGAGACTTGAGTTTTTTTAATTGTTTTACAAAAAAAAAAGAAGAAGAACAACAGGGTATGTGAGTGTGATCCAACCAAGTGTGTAACGCCTGTTCCTGCCTCACCAGTCGGTCCTGTCTCGGGGCCAGCCCTGACCACCTAGTCCACAGTAGCAGCCGTACATCATGTAGGCCAGGGGAAACCTGCCTGTGGAGCACTCTATGGCCCCTGCCAGCTCCAGAAGGCCCCTCTTGGTCCGCAGAGAGCTGTGCCGCTCTGCTGAGGCAACGCCTAATGTAAAAACAAAATCAACAGCCCGCACAACCCATGCATATCTTTAGATCAGTTCTGTGTGGGGGTAGTACGTGTGTAGGTGTGTGTGTTTTCTGGGTGTATGCCTGTGTGACTGCATGTGTGCGCTAGACAAGTGCATGTGTGAGTTTGAGCATGTGTGTATATGTGCAACTTTATCCCTCACTCTGTATGTAAATTGAAAGGAGGAGACAGTAAACAATTATAAAAAAAGTCATTATTCACACAATTAGAATAAATGGAATTGCGTACAATTCATCTGAATTGGTTTGAGCTCCATTGCTATGGAATCCATAGTCCCTCGATACGAGTGAATAGAGCTTATATTAAACCCTGGCAGTGAAGGGAAGTGTACAAATACACCCTTTTAAAAATAACTATTGCTACATTTCTTTCATCTTCTGAAGGCAACATTCTGTGTTTTTTTAGCCAGCCTAAAAGGTACAGGGAACAATGATTATCCTTCTACAACCTCTTCCTTAATTACACATATCAAACTCATTAGTAAAGTATACCTTAACAGTGCTTTCAAATACTCTTCTTTTTTTGTAAAATAAGATGCAATTTAGGTTTGTTAACTTCCTCAATTTAAGCAATAACTTACCAGACAAGAGGAAAATTATCCAATAACCCCCCCCCATGTTGTCCAACTGTCAACTAGCAGGTCCTTCTGCTGTGTGAAGGCAAGCGTTAACTTTCAGTTTTATACACGTTCTAATTGAGTAATCTCTGAAGTATTCGTCTATTGGGCAAACCTACAGCCTAGCCTACTCCAGTGTAGAATACGCCATCTAGGGGTGGAGGCGTTCAATAGGACAATTCAATTGCCTCTCTCCTCGCGCTCGCTCTCTCTCTCTCTGACGTCGCTCTCGCTCTCGGTCGCTCTCTGTCGCTCTCAAAAAAGTGTTATTGGCATGAGAAACAAACGTTAACATTACCAAAACAGGTGAACAATTAGGAGGAGGTCGAAATAAAACGTTAAATGCAAAATATATAAACATATCCAATGCTAGAATATGAAATGTTAAATAATACATAAAAAGTAAACTGTGGAATACTATAAAAAGTGCAGTATAAACAGATAAATTAATCCCTCTCGCTCTCGTTCTCTCCTCAAATATCAATGGAAGCAAGTTATATACAGTGAACAATATGATCCACCCTGAATGACATCCCTGCTTTTTTAATGCTAGAAAAGCGACACAAATTTTGACCAAATAACAGCCAATGTAGGGGTAAATTGTTATTGTTATAGCTACATAATACCCCCTTTGATGCGACCTAATCTAACCTGTGTTAGAGAAAAGTTATTTGGTTCGTTTTAAGACTGCCATGCCTATAGCTCGCCTTTGGGTGGCAGTCAAACGCACGGGATCGTTGTGCAGCCCTGATATTTCCAAAGAAGAAGTAGTTAGTAAAGCGCGGCCTTTAGCGATCGTACCAGATGTAAAGTTGTTATCACAACTAAAACGATCTTATTATATATACGTTGCCAATTGGATGTTTGTTTGACGAAGACCCATTCATGTAAGTATCAACGTCGGCATCCATAATAGATAATATAGCCTCAATCTGCGGTTAAACTCAGCCACTGCCATTTAATGGACGCTATTGTTTGGGTTGCATTTACCAACTTGGGCAAAAGAGACGTCACTGCTTCATTAGGCTCAGCAAACTTATAATATCAGCTCCAAATCACAGTGTACATCTCAAATATGGTGTTTGAAACTAATAAACAAGGGTCGTATTGTACAATGACGACATACCGCGATACAGTACAATGACCATTGATAAGCGGTCAGAACACCCGTGTTAACCTCCACGACATCAAGATAAAGTGTGTCGTGGACGTCATCTTAGCCTGATGTAACCGCGTGGGAACCCCGGGTATTAAGTTATTTCTGTTGGGATTAATGATTATAATAATAGCTGGGTTTTTTTTCCCCTGGCTCAGGTTCCTGCCCCCGTTTTAAACACGTGTGTCTTTCCGCTCCCGCTCCCATTTAACGTGGAAGTAGTTGAAACCAGTATTCAGGATATGTTCAATGAAACGTGGAATGGCAGGGCGCCGATTGGTATGGCGAATAGTCCGATGTATTGGTTTAACTTTACCATTTGGATCCTCGTACTGGGATGTCGTCATTGGCGAATAAGGAAGTTGCACTAATTGCCAGGCAATTCAAAGGCATCATTTCTGACTATTGCCTTCACAATCAACAAGCGCATCCAATACAATATAACCTATGTAGATATAGTTATTATTACTCTCTTCCAACAAACACGTGTCACGTTTTTACACTTTTATTTTAGGGAAAACTTTTCACAATGTCTAATAGGTTCAAAATGTATATTACAGGTGTTGATACCTTTGGATATTCACAGGAAATCATGTCTGGCATCTGTCAAGACAGAAGGAGTCGTTGGCAGGAGATTCAAAAAGGCTTACAGTTCATTCAGTAAGTTTAATGACATGATGTATCGGATAATATTTTTTTGTCAAGGCAATGTGGTTGCCTTGATCGGTGGGGCTGGGCCTGGTTATTACCACACACAAAATGCAAATATCTCTTATGAATTTGTTTATGTTTAGATCAACACTGCCATATCCTGGGACACAAGAACAGTATGAGGTAAGGGATATGCTGTTAAAGCTCTCATTTTATCTATGAACCTTTTTGTTTAGCCAGAATTGTCTCTGACAAATACACAGATGATTACATACAAAATAGGAGAATACATTGGAAAAGCGGTATTTTAATACACAAATGAAACCATTAACCAGTAAGGTTGTGCTGTGTTCTATGCATTTCATTGCATGTTACATTGCATAAACCTTTGTTTTCATCCACTCATGTCTTCTTCTACTTCTCCAGGTGTTTATCAAGGACCTAGTCTTGAACCTTTTTGGCGAAGGAAACGATGTATTTAAAGAAGGAGAATGGACCAAGTCTATTGAAATGTACACTGAGGCCTTGAGTATAGCGGAATACGCAGACTCTGAAGAAATCGCTGTTCCAATGGGATTATTGGAAAACCTGTATGTAAACCGTGCAGCATCCTACTTGAATATAGTGCCGGTAAGTACTAATATGTGAGGATCACACTGGTTTTATACTCTGTATAGGCGTGTGATGAGTCTTTCAGCTCATGTATGACTGAAAAAAATCTTATTTTAAAGACACAAAATATACTAAACAATATTGTTTGCCCTATTTTCCTTCCTATTCCTATTTTTATCTTTTTGGAAATGGAAATAAAAACTCTTCTTAGTCCATTTATTTTGATGTTTGACCTGCTAGTCTGAGTCAGACTGCCCCCTCTTCTGTACACGCACTACAACGAAAAAGACAAGTGGACTCGAGTACAATCTATTCTGCATGTACCAGGCCTTTTTTGAAGACTGACCTGGCAAAAAAGTACAGTAAAGGACTACATATCAGGATAATATACCCCTGATGTGTGTGTAAAAATAAAAATGTTTTAAAGACACTCCGTCCTCTTTGGATTGACCTTAGGCCAACGATATGCAAATCAAAGATGTCCGGCTCGCGTAATAACCTTATCAACCGTATCTGATTGTTTGACGGCATCTCCTGTTGTGAATTGCAGTGTAAGATATCTAAAATACTTTCCAGAACAATGACGCTAATAAAAGCCTGGCCCGATAGACTTTTGCTTTCCTTTACCAAAAAAGGACTCGGGTATACTCCTCGAGGTCTTGCTAGAACTTTTGCTTTTTGTTCTCAAGCTTCCAGCACAACCTGTTTTTGTGTATATTTTTTTCTATTTAAAATAAAAACAATGGCTAGTCTGTGAGATGTTAAACCAAATTTTGTCTTGTTTATCTAGTCAGTATTGAAGTTGCAAATCAACTTCTCCACGGTCACTTGTGCTTGTACACTTGAGCTCTTGCACTTTGAGGTATAAGTTATTTCACTGGCCTATAAAAATAGATCAGAAATCACTGGATAGCTTCAGGTCACACGGCCAAAATCCTCCCATCAATCTGTTTACTTGACATGGGCGTCAAGAGACCGTGATTTGTTTGAGGAGTGGAGTTTGCATTGTTTGGTTTATTTGCTTATTTCTTTTTGTATACCAGCTAGTTTTACAAGTTAGTTCAGTCTGACCTTAACCTCATTAGACGTGTTATTCCTATGCGAGGATTATCGTGTTTTGAATTTGCTCTTTTGCCACAGTAGAATTTAGCTAATTTGATTATTACATTGAAGAACAGTTTATAAGTGAATTGAATGCAATTTGGTGTGAGAGAATATATTGCTTACGGCTTGACATGTATCTGAAACTGAGTTGCTTTTGAAGGTGTCGGCTAATTAATTTTACATAATTAATTAAAAAGCGCCTTGTATGAATGCAGTCTATGTGTTGCAGTGGAAAATATTTAGACGTCCAATACTGCCATTGTGTATCGAAACATAAAATGGAAAAGAGCAAGTACTAAATGTAAGATTGATTGGTAAATCAACCAGGGTAGTTACAGGACTGCTAACGAGCGAGTGTGATTGACGAAGCGTTTCTTTCTCTCCTAAGGGGCTGTACGACCAGGGGTTGAAAGACTGTGAGAAAGCGCTGGAGTTGAACGAGGGCAACTACAAGGCACATTACAGGAAAGCCAAGTCCCTGCGCGAGATGGGCAGACACACGGAGGCCTACGAGGCCGTGGCCAAGTGCTCTCTTGTCGTGCCTCAGGTGGGACTTTAATGAGGAATCTTCTTTTTTTTTCTGTGCTATAAACTCTAGTTGCGCCTCAGGACACAGGATCAACTCGTCTTTTTTATTGGTTTTGTTGTTTTGATAAATGTATTTAATTTGACCAGGTTATTTATATGTGGTCTGTGAACTCAATAGTTGATAACCCTAGCCCATTTTAGTTCTAGATATAGTATAATGATGATTATAATTGCATTTATTCACTTTGTAAAGCCTATGTTCTTATTATTGTGGTCAGGGTTAGGGCTTCTAATCTCATGATTTTTTTTATTTATGGTCGGATTAACCATTCCACCGTGACTTTCCTAGGATCCCAGTGTCATACATTTGACTCAGGAGCTTGCCAAAGCACTTGGCCTGAAAATACGAAAAGCTTACATAAGGAGTAAGGTAGGTTTGCTCCAAGACATTCCTAAGAATCAGTCCAAGAAAAATGGAATCACGCAAATGATTCAGAGTTTGGCCATATTTGGGCACTGAGAGGCAGGGTAGAGTAGGCGCTATACTAGTGTCCTCCCAGGTGAAAGGTTCAAGGTTTGAGCCCCGTGGTCCACGAAACTTTACTGTTGTGGACATTGGGGGTCCTTTGAGCAAAAGGCCAAGCCCCGCCATCCTTCTAAATGAGTATCTGAATCAGGCCTGCGGACGAAAGAGTCTCCTAAAGACTGAATAGTAAATGCTGCTAAAATGTACAGTCATATCTTATTTACTGAAAATAACCAGTAAGCGTAGTAAGGTTTTTTTTTCGAGTTCTGCTGAAATTTTGTAACCTGGTTTCCTCTTTTCTCAGCCTGCCTTGAATGTCGCTACGGGAGCCAGCTATTCAGAAGCGTCATGTGACAATGTAAGATCACTTCATCTTTATTTGGACCCTTTTAACCCAAAAAACTGAAATGTATCAAATATATATCTGCAATGTTTTATTTTTTATTTTTTCGTTTAGTATACCCACGGCCCCATATCAGTGGAAGATATAGATACAGGTGAGAATTACACCGACGTGACCATCCCAGTATGTATAAAACATAAAACGGCAATGCTCAGACCCTTTCTTTCCCTTGTGTTTTTCTCTTTTGTAGAAGTGCCTCGTTATGGCGTCAATCACGTCCCCATGCCAGTACATCTTCCCCCGACGGTGGTCCCACCCCTCAACGATCACCTGCTGGACGACGCCCACTCCAGCAGCAGCAGCTCCCCGCTGCTCATCGCCGAGCCCCCCACGGCCCCCGGCTTCCACCACCTGCTCCCCGCCCCGCTCCCGGTCCACCCCTGCCCCTCGCCGGCCCCGCGGACCGCCGGCCCCGCGCTGGTCAACGGCTCGGGCGCCTGCCACCACTCCCACCCTCTGCTGGACGACGACCCGGACTGCGACGCCGAGCTCATCGGAGACGACCTGGACGACCTGCTGGACCAGGCGCGGCCCGCCGACTGCCCCATGGTCAGTGGGTGTGAAGCGGGGATCGTGTGTGTGTGTGTGTGTGTGTGTGTGTGTGTGTGTGTGTGTGTGTGTTAATCACGATGCCGTGGGACACGTTGGCTGCATTGTTTGCGTCTGTTCAATGAGTCAACAAAATGCTGACTTTAGATCAGTTTCTTAAGTCTGATGGCAGGGGAATCAGTGTTTTGCAAGCTTCTCTTCGCTTCATGTTCGATTCGACGGATCATCTTGCTGGAGGCAGGAATGCATCAGCTGGTTGTTGGCAAATTCAAAGTGGGCCATCATTTGGAAACTATAAAAAGCTTCCTAATTACCAGCATATACACTTAGAAAAGTCCCCTCTGAAAGCCTGATCGACTCCAGCAAATTGGGTTTCTTCGGTAGATTATCTCTGAAACGAAACTAGAAGCTAGGCGTTAGCCCTCCCCTTGCATTTTTGCAAGGGGAGGGCTACCCCCCCCCAGGAGTTTTGTTATAACATGGGACTGCTGGATTCGGGATTACTATAAATGCAGTCTTTAAACCTGCACTATGTACGTTTTTCAATTTCCACCCTCTGGGGTCCCCCCCCCCCCCACCCTTGACTCTGCTCCTGATCCAGTTTGGCAAAATGTTGACTGTGTTCTATGTTGACATTTCCTCCCGTGTTTCCCTCGCAGGGCATGTCCGCAGAACAGGGGCAGCAGCTCCTCATGTCCAACAGTGTGGCCTCCGGCAGCCCGAGGCAGAGTCCCTTCTTCATGCCGTCCCACATCGGCGTGTTCCCCTACGCGCCCGCGCAGCACTGCACCGTCAACCTGCCGCCTCTGTACCACAAGCCGGGTTCCAGCATGTATCCTGGGCATGGACTCCCTGGACTCCCTTTCGCCCCTGGACTCCCTGGACTCCCTCTCCACCCTCTCCATATCAGACTATCGCACAGGTATTCTTTTGAAGGAGGTGGTGGCTTTTTTGGGGGGGAGAATATGTGTTTATTGCGTTTATGAGCGAATCTTAATTTAGTTTAAGTTTATATTCTTTAGGACAGGGTTTACAAGTACCAGAGGACACTGTAGTAAAGCAGTAGTTTATTTCAGCACAGTAATGAATGAATTTTAATGTGGATTATCTGAAATCACTTTGACGCTTGTTAAAAACATGAACTCTGTTACAGTCTTGAGTATTTACCTTTTTTCATTGTTTCTCCGCCCCCCCCTGACTTTTTGATAGACTTCCCTCAACCGTCATACCTGCCCCAGCTCCAAAACCATTCACAGGCCCATTCACAGGTACCTGGTCTGAACGTTGACGTTGTTGCCTTTTTTTTAAACATTGAGAACGTTTATTTTTTCAGTATTACGGTACACTAACCAGAGTTTTGATCTTCCAGATGAATAACCATGGCAACCCCACGGGAATGGCCCTCGGAATGCCCGACAACAATGTTTGCTTCCCCGCGCCGGTGGACCTGACCAAGAACCCTTTGGCAGACACTCACGATTTCAAGCAAGCCTGCTCCACCTGCTTCATCAAAACTGGTAAGAAGCTGTGAGGATAGTCTGGTGGTAAGGGGGGGGGGCATGCACCTATGATACATAGGTCATTATCATAGGTACTATGACATGTCTCATAGAAAAGAAAGTGTTCACTGAGCTATATACAGTTGTTTACACAGCCACTCAGTAGGCAGAAGGGGTTGACTTGTAACTGGAAGGTTGCTAGTTCGATTCCCCGCCTCCTACGTGAACGTGTGTATGTTGTAAGTCGCTTTGGACAAAGGTTTCAGCTAAATGCCTTTAAATAAAAATCTAGGTGACCATTGAGCCCAAGAGCGGTAGCCTGTGTTGAAGCTCTATGTGCGGGGATAGTCTTGTTGGTTTTTAAACGGGCTGTTTGTTTGGCACTCTGTTAACCCCCCCCCCCCCCCCCCACAGGACCCGGGGTGCTGGATTATACCCTCGGCACCGAGGAGCACAAGTGCAAGAAGGATGCCCTGCTGGGCAGAATCAAACATCCCAAAGACAAGACGTGGAAGCTTATACGACCCAGGCCCACCAAAAACCAGTACATCGGGCCCTATTACATTTGCAAAGGTATCTTGGATCTGGAACAGCAATTTTCAGGGTCGAAATGATTCGAGTCTTGTATTGAGTATAGTTATTAAAGAGGCTGTGAACCCTAAATATTTATTGTTTGTATTTTGTTGGTTTGTTTTAAACTAGGTGTATGTATTGGGGGATTTTTCAACCTGGTACCGTTGATACCGCTATTTATCGAAAACCAACTAGCATCAATGTTTTACTCCGCTCTGAACACAAATTGTGTTGTTGGGTCACGACAAGGGCCACCGAGGGTTGAGGTGTGTGTGTGTGTGTGTGTGTGTGTGTGTGTGTGTGTGTGTGTGTTGTGTGTGTGTTGTGTGTGTTGTGTGTGTGTGTGTGTGTGTGTGTGTGTGTGTGTGTGTGTGTGTGTGTGTGTGTGTGTGTGTGTGTGTGTGAACGTGTGGAGCTCAGCCATGGGCCCCCAGCAGTTGAAGTTGACTGCGGCGTCCAAGAGAGCCATAAGCTTCTTGCACATTGAAAATAAAAACGACACAGTGATGTCGTATACATCATTGCATATCCATATACTGACGGTCACCTAGGTGTGTGGCACATTTCACACACGGCATCGATCATAACGATCATTCACAACAACTTCCTAGAACCCTCAGCCCAAAGTGCCCAGAATTCAAATTAAATCTGAAACGGTGGCTTCACTTGCACTCTAAACTAAAATAGGTTATTTCTTTATACAATCCCTTCACCAAATGACCTCTTTTTTTAATGTTTTTCGTGGCTCATAGACCCTCCACAGCAGGGTCCATATACCCTTTATCACTATTCTATTGTCACTAGTTCTATTCATTAGCAGAGGCATTAGCATATTGGATTTCTTTAGATAATCCTTTTATCAATCCCACAGCGGGGATATTTGCAGTGACGTGATCGGAGTACTTCCTTCAAGGGGGACTGTGTCCCTGCAGGTCGACCTGCACTCCTCAGCCTAACCTCATCTCTTCTCCCATTTGAGAGGGCGTCGGGTCTTCAAGGCCAGCCTCTCTAAAGTGTCCCCCCCCCCCCCCCCCCTGTGGTCCGATGTGTGTTTGTAGAGGTGGCCATCGGGGAGGAGTGTCTCTACCCGGGCCACTGCACGTTTGCCTACTGCCAGGAGGAGATTGACGTGTGGACCATGGAGAGGAAGGGCTTCATCTCCAGGGAGCTGCTGTTCGACCCGCTGGGCCCCAGCTGCAACGTCAAGCTGACGGTGCCCACCATCCTCCAGGAGCACCGGGGGGTGTTCATGTTCCTCTGCGGGGTGAGGGGTCGCTATAGAAGGCACTTTGGTCTGGTTCATTGGGGGATCGCTAACAGCTGAGGTTTAGAATGGTTTGTGTGTGTTTGTTGGACATGTTTTTACTTTACTTTTGTTCTATTCTTTTCTTCTACTTTCCCTCATTTTTTCATCATTTACTTAAAAATTATATATTTTGAAGCTATTGACTCAGTTTCTTCACAGAAGGTGTGTGAAATTGTTGAATAACTTTCACTTTAGATAGTACTTGCCCTTTTTAATTACAACTATAAAAATAGTGTGTTCATTTTTGTACAATTTATTTATAGGGCATGCATATCTTAGTGTGTGTGTGTGTGTGTGTGTGTGTGTGTGTGTGTGTGTGTGTGTTGTATTTTAATCCATGGTGTTTTCTACAGGTGTGTTTTGATCACAAACCCAGAATAATCAGTAAGGCCAGCCAAGACATCCCTTCTCGTTGCTCTCATCCGGTGACCAAGCATGACTTTGAGGAGAACAAGTAAGCAATTTCAAGCAAAAAAAATAGAATTTACTTACAAAATATTTTTATCCTTTCTTTTTTTTTGTTACATAAAAACATCCCAATGTCTGCACCAAAATAACTACTATAAACCTTTTTTACCACAAGCTTTTTAATCTAACTCCAAATAGATTCCAACACCTCTGGGGGAAGTTAACAAACCAAGGCCATATTGCCCGCTTCTCTGAACATAATCTATCACCTCTTGGTTTCATGTGCCTCGTGTAGGGAACAGATCCTCAAAAAAAATGCTTTTTTGCACATTTTGTGTCCTGTATAATCACCGTTTTAACCTTTCCCTTATTCTGTGCCCTCAAAGGTGCCTGGTGCACATTTTGAAGGAGAACACGTTGCGCTACTCCAAAGTGCGCCCCCTGTACCCCCAGTGCCAGCTCGACCTCTGTCGCCACGAGGTGCGCTACGGCTGTGTCCGGGAGGACGAGTGCCTCTTCGCCCATAGCCTGGTGGAGCTCAAAGTGTGGATGATGCAGCATGAGATGGGTGAGCAACAGACGGCTTTGGTGAAGTAGCTAAGGGCTGTGCTGGTGTTTTGGTGTCTGGTTAAGGTGTGAAGGGTCACAAGGTGGGAGGCTGGAGACTGACTGTCAATCATGCGCCCGAGTGGGAATTCCCACTTGTGGGTGGCTTTGGATTGTCTGGTCAGCTTGTCCAACGTATCTACGTATTATATGATATTATTTGGATATAGAGCTCCAGGACCGTATCCTAGGTTCATCAACCTTACCCTAAAAGTACATGTTTATTATTGTAAATTATTATAATAGTTTATATTTAGAAGGTGCTTCTTCCCTTAAGTGACTTGCATTGAATGTATCGGTGCATGTCACTGAGAAGCATGTTGAGGTTGGTGGAGATGGTGGACTTGTGAATCTAACTTCAGAATGTGCTTTCTGTAGGAATCACTTCTGAAAACATTGTCCATGAAGCAAGAAAGTTTTGGAGCACGATCACAACAGCCCAAGGAGGCCAGGTAAGATAACATATCTCTTAGTCATATCTTAAAGGTCCCATGGCATGAAAATCTCACTTGGCTCAAGCGTGCTGATTTGGAATGTAGTCCCATATGTTGTCATAAAGGATCTAAGCTCCACTCCTTTCTCTGCCTTGCCCCGCCCAGAGAATTTGGCCCGCCAATGAGACACGACCGTGCAAGTGTTTGCTGTTGGTGTTATGGGGCATAACACGTCGGTTCTTCGTTGTATTTTTCACAAAGAGTCTGTAGTTGGGGTTATCTCAGCCATGGTTGAGAAGGAATTGGGGGAAAGGAACTTTGGCTTTGACTCCCTGAAGTACATGAACTGCAACACGCTGCCTCTGTTTGCCGCGAAAGCACCACCGCCCGGCAGCGGAGAGCCGGCAGCAGGCGCCGCGCGGTTCAGTCTACTTCAGATTAATGTGGAAGTGGAAGAACCAGAGACATCGGAGAACCCGACTAAGTCGTTTGTGATTCATAATATCGTCTGGAGGCGCACACAGCTTTTGGCCCTGATAATATGATATAGATATCTATGTATTGTATGATATTATTTAGATATAGAGCTCCAGGACTGTAACGCAAGTGTTGTAGCCTACACTTCCTTGTTATTTGGATAACCGGTCTGCTGTTGGTGTTATGTTATGGAGCGTAACACGTCGGACTCTCGTCTCTGGTATTTTCACAATGAGACTCATAGTGGGGGTTTTCTCAGCCATGGTTAAGAATGAATTGGGGGGGAAAGGAAGTTTGGCTTTGACTCCCTGAAGTACATGAACCACGACATGGAGGAGAAAGGGATTGTTGGCCGCGAATGTCTCCCGCTTGAGCCCCACTTCCTGCTGCCGAGGGACCACCGCGGGCAACAATCCCTTTCTCCTCCATGTCGTGGTTCAGTCTACTTCAGGTTGATGTGGACGTGGAAGAACCAGAGACATTGGAGAACCCGACGCGGTCGTTTGAGATTCATAATATTGCCTGGACGCTCACACAGCTTTTGGCCGTGATAATATATACTATATGATATAGATATCGATGTATAATATGATATTATTCAGTTATAGAGCTCCAGGACTCGGTTAGGACACGGAGGGACACGGTTAAAGGCTGTGTGCGCCTCGCCATTGCGTTACATCCAGTGTAAACAGCGCACGGTGCCGTGGTTGAAAGCTGCCAAGGGCCACACCCCCACCCTCCTGCTTGACCCACCTCTCTCCTCTTCATTTGTATTAAAGCTACAGACAACGAAACGGCGCATTTGGGGAAAGCTCAATGTGCGACTTAGCCTGGCACCGCCCACCTACCTACTTCCGCTCAATTTTCATTTCACTTCAGTACCAAGTCTGGGTCTGCTTCATATGCATGCGTTCCTTGGAAGCCAGATTTTTGGCGGTCCAATCAGCGAACAGCGGGAGTGGCTGAGAACGATGACGTCGAGGTGGCGCGCCAGTTTGAGTTGTAGTCGGAGGAAGACAATGGAGAAGGATACGAGGGAAGCTATTCGGTCTGTTGAGTTTTGTTGGTGGCCATGATGTTGTGGCGCTTCTCCCCACCGGGTTCGGGAAAAGTTAGATTTTCCAGCTGGCTCCGTTAGTGGTGAAGGAGTTAGCTAAGGTGAACGCTAGCAATGTTAACCCGAGAGTTGTTGTCGTCTCCCCTCTTGTTGCACGTGCGCGCAACGTGGTTTCCGGCCGGTCCCGTCGCATGACATACGTCACGACCAAACGCTATGCGATTGGTTATGGCAGATCCAGAGTGGCACTGGGCAGATCTAATATCTATATTAAAGCATCCATTAAGTAGCATGCCATGGGACCTTTTAAGAAATGACTTGAGTATTCTCTTGTTTGAGGTAATGTTTGATATGAATGAAAGGGCAATTATTTTTATTTTTTAAAAACTGTATTGTACTTTGACTTGTGTTTCCAAATCAATATGTATACATATTCCCTCCACCATGTCTCTCCCCAACAGCCCCCCGTTATCCAGAGGAAGTTCGGCCCACCCAACCTGAAGATGCTATTTGTCTGCGGCCAGTGCTGGAGAAACGGGCAGCTGAACGAGGCAGACAAGAACAAGAAGTACTGCTCCGCTAAGGCCCGACACACGTGAGTACCTGCAGGACTCGAGACCACGCCGGAGGTCGCATGATCTCCCGGCAAAATTTTGCCCATTGTCGGTAAAGTAAATGTGTCTAAATAAAGTTGGAGTATGCCCATGGGGAATTTTACGTTGCACAATCAAGGAAAGGGTTATCTTTTGGATCGTTGGAGACTCGGTGGAATGGCATTCAGATCATGTTGGACTTCCTTAATATGATTTGGTTTATTATAACAGTTAAACCAGTCGGGACAGACAGATTGTACTATTCAAGGTGTTGACCGTCAGGAATTAATTTGGGCAATATGGCTGCAGTTATTATAGATCATGCTAGCCAGCTATGTGTAAGGTCAAGCAGAAACATGTCACATTATTAGTAATGATTAGATAGAGGTTCTCTATATATATTTTGATGAGCTATTTTATACAAATCAATTTATTTGACATTACAATGGGTGGTAGTCCACTGGAAGGGGCTGATTAGTGGGCTGTATCAACTGGCTGGTTGAAGTTAGATCAGTTCAGTGCAACTCAACTAGTGATGTTAGAAATGGATATATTTTGTAATGGCTAATCAACCTCGCAACTGACGGTCAAAACGGGTCCTTTAGGAATGCTGGCGTAAAGTGTCTGTAGAAACAAGTGGAACCACTGTTGAAAATGTGTTTGTTTTTTTTAGGCTAGCGGTTCTCTTAAGGGTTCTCTTAAGGGACATATTATGAAAACGACACTTTTCCTGGGATTTGGGTGTTGTTTTGGCTCTCTGGTGCTCCCACACGCATACAAACTTTGAAAAAAGTTTGTACATGATTTTTTTGAGTGAGGTATGCATTTCTGAAAGTACCCTGCCTACAGTTAGCAAACGAGCGAGTCAGTTTCGGCACCACTTACCCACTGCTGCCGAGCTCCCCCCGCCGGAGCTGCCATACTGCCGCCGAGGTTTCGGCGGCAGTCCAGAGGAGGAGACATGGAGAGGAAGGGATTTTACTCCCGGAGTTGAGCTGCCCCGGCCGTCGTCAAAGCCGTCCGTTCGGTGGTGTACTCCGCCCGGTGGTGTACTCCGGGGGCTGAACAGTCGCCGAAGCTTTCCGGCTTTTCCGGCGGGTGTACTCCGGGAGCTGAACTGCCGCTGAAGCTGGCTGGTCTGGCAGCTCCGGTGCGGGGAGCTCGGCGGCAGTCCGGCAGCTCAGCTCCCGGAGTACAATCCCTTTCTCCTCCATGTCACCCACTACAAGTCCCAGAGACATCAGACGCAGGCTTTATGATTCATAATATCATCCGAGGCGCACATAGCTTTTGGCAGTGATATTAGATATAATATTATATGAATACCCATATATAATATTATTATTATATTATATAGATATAGAGCTCCAGGAGTCTGCAAACGACACCAACTCCATCTCCTCAAGGCTGTTGTTCAGTCTGACAGCTCATTGGTCAATGGCCAGCAGCTCATTTGCGTTAAAGCTACAGACACTGGAACAGAGGGGAATAGCAGTAGGCAAGACTTTTTTTTTTCCTAAAAGCTATTTCCAGCAAACAGCTTCTAAAACATGTTTTCTGGACCTAAATACTATGTTTACTTGTTGGGAAAACACCATAATATGTCTCCTTTAAAGTTGCATGGGGAAGAATTTAGTGGCATATAACAGAACTATTTTGGCCCAAATGGAATATAATATTAAATTCAAATGGTGTAGAATCAAATACAAAATTGGTTGTGGATTGTTGTTTTCATTAACTTCGAATGAGGCCTTTCATATCTTCCTAGGGAGCAGGTCCTTTTCAACACAGCTTGCAATGTTTGACTTCCCGGTTCTACTGTAGCCCTGTATTTTGGGGAATTCCCCAATCAAGTACATGCCTTCTTAGCTTCTCCTACTTTAATGGAAAGGGGAATTTAGTGGCTAGGTAATACTGGTCTTACCGTGGTTTAGCCTACTCTAGCTAAATGCAACTCGGCACAAGGAAGTCATTCTGACATTTTTATTTATTGATTTAGTGAGAGATGGGATGATACAAGCTACATAACACGTGATCTGACGGGGAAACAATGAATTCAATGCTAGCTTGTTCATCTGCTTCGTAGATGGTCCAAAGACAGGAGAGTGGTGCTGGTGAGCTCCAACGAACGGAAGAAGTGGACCACGGTGCGAGCGCTTCCGACTAAGAAGCCGATTCCATCTCAGTTTGAGGTAAACCTTTGAATAGCCCTGTCGGGTTGGATACTTTGTGTATCCTGCTGATGGAAAATAAAAAATGGATGCCGTCCTCAACATCACATGCTGACCTTTAGGAAAGGCCTACCAGGAATGCTGTCACACTACTTTTCTTTGAACATTTCCCTAGATTTGCATGCACGTGACTGCCGGCAAGAAGTGCCAGTACATCGGGAACTGCTCTTTCGCTCACGGTACTGAGGAGCGGGACCTGTGGACCTACATGAAGGAGAACAACAGTGAGTCTGTCGAGCACATCAAACGACGCACTTTATTAAACTCGGATGGGGACAACTGGGTGTCACAGCAGACGCACAGGCTGGTGTTATGAATTAAAGGGATGCAAATTCAAGAAAGAACATCCACCACACATAACACTTAATACATCTAGATACACAATGTGAAATTATCAATGAACTGAACTGAAAAATGGACCGGTAATTGAGATGAACAGGCTCTGCCAGGCAGCTTGTGAACCGTGTTGCTTTTCTCCCTTCGTAGTCCAGGATATGGATCAGCTTTATGAGCTGTGGCTGCTGTCCCAGAAGCCCGGCTGGAGTGAGGAGAACTCGAACGGCGTGGTCCGGGAGAACGGCAAGCAGATCGTCATGCCCACCGACTTTGCAGAAGAAGTGGTGCGTTCCCGCGTGTTGTGTATGGGACTGTGGGGACCACTTTACTGGGCAGCCCAGCGTTTTCCTTACCTCGGCGTCAGTCAACATGCACATGGGTTTGCAGGGGGATTACCGACGTGTGTGTGTGTGTGTGTGTGTGTGTGTGTGTGTGTGTGTGTGTGTGTGTGTGTGTGTGTGTGTGTGTGTGTGTGTGTGTGTGTGTGTGTGTGTGTGTGTGTGTGTGTGTGTGTGTGTGTGTGTGTGTGTGTGAGTGAGTGAGTGAGTGAGTGAGTGAGTGAACTTGGGGTAGCAAGAATTGGACATAAAATGGTAAATGGTTATTATCTTCCCATGTGTATGATGAGTAGAAAACTCCCCTTGGTGGAAAATTAAACATTAATTGTTATGTCCTTTCCGCAGTCTGGAAATCACTGTTGGCTCTGTGGGAAGAACTGCAACAGTGACAAGCAATGGCAGCAGCACATCACGTCGGAAAAACACAAAGACAAAGTTTTTAACTCTGAGGACGACCAGAACTGCTGGCAGTACCGATTTCCCACGGGCACTTTCAAAGTTTGTGAAAGGTGAGTTGATTGGCATCCAGATAGCCTGCTTGTAGACTTCAATCTTTTAGTTATGCTTATGTGTGTGTTTACAACGCCTTGACACTTTCAACGTTGATTTTGACAGGTATCTCAAAGGCACATGCACAGAGCAGGAGCATTGTCAACTGGCGCACAGCAACCTGGAACTCAAGGAGTGGATAGAACGCAGGGAATTTCTTTTGATGAAACTCGCCAAAGCTAGGAAAGACCATCTTATAGCACCCAAGGACAATGACTTTGGTAAATACAGTTTTCTGCTGAAGGACATTCAATAATAACGGTAACAGGATGGCGAGTTTCGTTTTTACCTGCAAGGTTTGCCACAGTATTTTATGACACTGACGAGTGCTTAATCGCTTGAACCCTCTATGGGACGAGAGGAGACCTCAACCTGGCAGAATAATTAATGGAGCGCATGCAGAATCAGCGGCAGAACTGGTTTCTGGGTCACTCCCCTCAGATACAAAAAGTGTACCTTTCATAATGTTGCATCAATCATCAAGTGTTTTAATTGAGTGACTCAAAAAATCCTTGAAAAATTGCTATGCACCTTTCAGCAGTATAAAAATAGAATTGAAAAATGGCATGGTACTCGGATACTTGCAGTTGACTACATTTGTGTTCTTTGTTAACGGTTGGTAAATAGTTTTGGATTATTTTTTTCCTTTTTAAGGAGGCTCAAGCATGGGATATTAGTTATTCAATCTGTCATTTTAAGTTTTTCCCCCAAGTATTTAATAATGTTAAAAGTGCACAAAGACCAAATAAATGGCATTTTATACTCGAGATGGTTGCTGCATAAACCTTTGCTCCCAGGCCAGAAATAAAGTCTAATCTATTCAATCCATGAACTTCATAATCGTGAGCACTAGCTTCTAAATTTTAAAATGTTGATTTGTTTGCACACACAAATGATACTGATGCATGGTGTATTGTAAACCTAAGTAAAAAATGAAATTTTATTAAACAAATACATGCTATTCATAAGCTATTTGGAAATGAATTAACTCAGCAGGTAACAAATGAAAGAACTGGGTAACACGCAACTTTTTCTTAACCCTTTACATAAAGTTGTGTAAAGTCTTGGTCCATGCCACATGGTCTAGTTTTAAAGGCTTACTGACCAAAAGCTATGCCGAGTGTCCCCTGCTCAGGCAGTACTACTGTTATCTGTTCAGGAATCCAACCATCAGTTTCTATGGCTTAAAAGGCTGCACAAGAAAGGTGTCCGTTTCATAGTCCAAAAACCACAGCAACTACGTAGAAAGCTGCTGCAAATCTTCCACCTCCAACTTCCACATCTTCCGGTGGATGGCGGCATCTTTCGTGAGGTCTGCCATCTTCACTGCCCGGATTACTGGTTCTGGCGAGGTGGCTTGGAGAACTCCCATCACCATCACATATTTACCTGGAAAGCATAAGCAGGGTGATGGACGACAGCTAAAATCAATCGGGTCTAAATAAAGTATGCGTGACCGATGTGCATGTGAATTAATAGGATAGGCAAGGTTACAGGTGGGCTATTGACAGCAAATTAGTGAACAACCCCTGTGGATGGTGTTGCACTGGTAAGGCTATACTGTGAGGTCCTAAGTGGCATTTTTTCACAAATCATTAATACCAGCTGAATAACCTTTTGTATGGACGTCAGGGCTAGTACACATTGCCCACTTGAGTTGAGTTAGGAAAACCCATTTAATTTACCTTGGGATAAGCATGGTTTGCCTTTTGGAATGTTGTTGACACCCTGGACAACAAAAGTCCCCGTCTCGTCCAAAAGAAGTACCATGTTGCGATCCAATTTAGCTTCCATTACGGTCCCTTGCATCCACACCATTGAAACGGAGATTGAACGACTATTTCCGACTTTGATGCTACATTCAATGTTGTCATTCAGTCCTTTACAAGTCCCATCTCTTAACTGACCAGAGAGAACTTTGATTGGCAACGGGCGTCCACTCCCTTCGTCATTCTTAGCCATTTTCACGAGTTGTATTGAACCATGGATTTCCTGCTAGTCAAGTCCCGTGGCGCGCTTTATTTTGCCGGAACTTTATCATACGTCACACGGCATCTTACGTCGTCGTTCCTTTCCTCCTAACCCCATTTTTAAATAAATAACTTTAGAACGGTTCAAGATTAGAAAGGAAAAAAAAATCTGTATTGTATGTCATTAAATACGTAAATCCAGTTTAATTACTTACTCCCAAATCAACCACTTGGCTGATCGCGTTCCCCTTTCTAATAAGTTTAAGTCTTACTTGTCATTTTCTTTATCTTCAACCTTTTAATTAAAAGCTTCAGCAGATCTGTCTTACATGACGCATCACTAACTCACAATTTCCCCACAGACGTATGGTACAGGCGACATTGGACTTATCAAAATGTTCTTATGAACCTGAACAAGTTTCTTATATAGGAGTCAGATTTAAACAATACATTCCAATTTAATATAGCTCTTGAATATTAATGGTGACGCTTCAATGTTTCATATCAAAGCCTACCTTTTACCTAAATCAACATAAGCTGAGAAGAAAAAGACGGTATCAATTTTCCTTAAATAACTTTTATTTCTTTAAGAATAATTGAAGAAAATTGTTAGCAATTTCTGTACAATTATGTTTTTATTCCTTGGATTTGGTGAAAACCTTGTATGATGAACTGGACTGAGAAATGCTGCTGCCACGTAGTGCACCCAAAACAGAAAAAAATAAATCAGTTAGTCCACAGGCATCCTTCGGTTTCCTTCGCGTCTTTCCCAAGAAAATCCTGTACGCTTCCCTGTTGTCTCCGCTCTCGCTTGGCTTTGTCTTCCAAATCCCATTCCCAGTTTGACATTGTCAAAGTAGAGGCACATTAGAAATACTGCCATTTTCCAAGGACTGTGTCTTTGATTGCATCAACAAACTGTGAAGGCACCCAGTAGATCCAATACTGAGAAGCTTCTGTCGGACCCAGCTGGAATGCCTTAAAATGGAAAGAAAGAAAAAGGTAGTGTAACTAGCACACAAAAACCATTTACTGGACATGCATGTGGGTAACAGTTGGTATAAATGTAAAATAATGGATGGAAATATCTTTCCTCCATGATTCAAGATGCAAAACATCCAAGATGCAGGCAGCTTGTATGTCAAAACTAATCTGAGAATAACATTTAGTGGCACCGAAGGCTATTCTGTAAGAGCATCAAACCTTACACAAGAAATTTTATGCAAAGACTCAAACAGTAAGAAGCATTTAATGTAATATGAATATGTGGATTCAAAAGGGAATATTTTAACTCTAAAATATAAACTATACATTTAATTTAGAATTATAGTGGACAATATTTGGATTGTTTGCTATTTCATTTTGAAACAAGAGGCAATTCTTTGGGGGCAACATGCCTCGATGTGTAGCCCTTGCCTGCATGCGTTTATTCATTATACTTCTCGTAAAATGAAAACTTCAAGAGACGGGTGGCGGCAGGGTGGTTACCATCATGTGATAGCCATCATGGCCTTCAATAGATTCAGTCACTACATTCTTTATGGAGCCCATGGGTACCTTCTCCGTCCTCTCTGTAGACGAGACAATCATTGTTTAGAGGAAACCGGTCAACACATATAGACGTCAGCACACATCAGTTTGCACCGCAGCAACGTGAAACGTCAAAGTAGCCGTAATCTCACCCTTGGTTCCGATCCACAACTGATCCTGCTCGAGTTTAAAAGTGAGTCGAACTTTCCCCCCGGATTTGTTATACATCCCGGCTAAAGGCACTGTGGGCAAACGTTCCTGTTACGACAAACGAGAAAACTCTGGTCATTAGTGTACAAACAAACGAAAAAGAGAAATACTACTGGTGGTACATTATGGATTCTGAGGAAAATTAATTTTACTTGCAAATACAGTGATGTTATTTTTTCCTCTTACCTTTGTCCCTTTAACAGCTGGCATTATGTCATCTGGTTTACCTTTGTCTAGTACCTTCCTGTGTTGCTAAATAAATAACAATCATACAGGTTAAGCGTCCCAACGTGAACGTCCATTATTGTTGTTGGTGCGTTGAGATGAACGAGCCTTACCTTTTGACTGCATAGCGGCTCTTTTTTGTTTTCTTCAGCCTTGACTTCCTGCTGAATTACCTCTTTGGGTGTGTTCACCGCTAGAACGTCGTTCATCGTGGATCCTACTACCATTACTTTTGCGCCGTTTGTAATTTTGATCTCAGCGAAGCGTCTTGTCCTCTGGAAGCAATCCCTTGTACATGACTTTCTGCATTGCAGGGGGAAGACCTGGTAATGGGAAGGAAGTGGCAATGGGTCTATATCCATTTCCTAGGGTAATGACAAACTACGTTCTTGGGCTGTAACTCGAGCTATTGGATGTTGGGTGCTCGCCCCGATCACTTACCAGTAAGTGAATGGATCGCCTCTTTCAGCTTGGCTCCAGAGCTATCCAGAGGAATTTTCAGGTCGTACTTAATCTTGTTCCAAATGATCTTCAGGTCCACCATCTCCTGTTCACCGTCTGCGTTGTCTCCGTTGATAATACTCGAGTCCTGAGTCGTAGAGTTTCCTTCCTCCGTCTGGGACACGCTGTCTGAGTCAACCTTTTTAGCACTTTCACACAACGGCTCAGCGTCGTCTGGCTTTACCTCAGCTTCCATTGTTACTTCTTGACTTTCTGATAGGAAAACATATGACAATGGTCCAGGTGCATATTAAGATTTGACAAAATAAGGACACCAAGTTGCCAGTTTACTAACTGAATTTACAAGGTTACAGTTACAACTAATGAGACTTCATAACACTTATTAGGATGTACAAGTGGGTGACAATAGCCAAATGTGAAAAGGCTACTTATTACATTGTGCAAAAAAAAAAAAAAGATAAATGTAGTGTTTATATTAGGTAACCATTGCAGACTCTTGAATTTTAGGTTAGGTAAGTACAGGACATCATGAATTCACATTGCAATGACGACCCATTTTAGAAGCATAGGAGCATTGGAATGTAAGTTCATATGTTAGTAGTAATTGGTCATGGTTTTGTAATTAATCATGAAATGATTTGTCATTATGGGAAGAAAACCAGAAACTGCCACAGCATTTCTCACACGAGACATGGCAAAGCGTTTTCTTTTCATTTGCCTCGGTTACAGTATAGGAGTATCAACAACAATAAATCCAATGAAGCATTCTGATGTGATTGCCCTATTGACTGACCTTATCAGAGATAAGCTATTGCTACCCTAGAATTCTTTAACTCATGCTATCTATTGTATTTTAGATTGTGCTGACGGATACATTTACTGATTTGTTAAATGTAAGGGTTAGGGTTAACCCTAAATCAGATGAGAAAGTGCTTCTCTGACACTGATCTACAATATATCAGTTCTGTGAAAACCCAGTACATATGATTTGCAATTTACTCTCGGGTAAATAACAAAATTTGAATGTATCGGTTATTTCCATGTTATATTTCTTAAGATAAATGCTTAATAACCTTAATCAAAACAACAGCTATGTCAGCTACATAAGTCGAGTTATCCCAGGGCAGCTTGTCGAGCTGTCAGATGACTACAAGTTAAATATGAAATCGACTTTAGCTTATAATTTCTCAATGATATTCACATACATTATATATTGGTTTATAGCGACATCTGGCATGACTCATGCCTTATAAGACTGGGATAAAAACACGATCTTGGATACGAAGAGAGATGACTCGACTGTATTTACTGCGAGACACTTTTGTTTGACCAGCGGCAAGGAAAACGTTTGTTTCGAGACGAATTTACAGTCTGACCAATGACGATACTCATGGCTCATGTCCCACAGAGGAAAAGGGGATCAAGGTTAACGTTATATTAAAAAGGTCCGTTTGAGACGTGTTGGCAACACATCCAGAACCTTCTAGTCATGCTTCAACTGGTCATCAATACCCTTTGACTGGACATCAACAACACGACCAAGTGTCAACCACCGGCCGGTGGAAGATCCCTCACCTCACGCAGTCAACGCTTTCCCCCTCGACACAAAAGAACAGAGAAGTGGCCAGACGCAGCCTCAAAACAGAAACCAAGTCTGACATTTTCTCACAGCTAACTTGCTAATAACGTTAGCGTCTATAAACGTGACACACGGGGGAATGCATCCCTATAATAGTGTCACATTCGTGCACGCCACGGCGATAAAGGCTCACGACGACAACATGTTCACCCGCTACAATCACGCAGAAACGGTAGCGCTTAATATGACGGAAAGAGGATAATACAAGTATATTTTCTCAATACCCACCATCCTGGGTCGCCATGATGATTGTGTACAATCTGTTTTACGGTTTGTCAGAGATGATGGTATGGAGGCGAGCTGACAACATCCGACCGTCATACCGGAGGTGGTTGGCGCATGCGTCAGGGCATCGCGAATCAACTTCCTGCTGCCTGTAGATTAAAGATATATTTTTTATTTCCATTTTATTGTTTGGCCCATAAATGCAAATAATAAATAAATAAAAAAAAATATAAACACACACAAAAAGGTATTATTTTTCAAACGTCTGTTAATTATGTAATTATTTAACATATCAATATTTATGGGGAACCCACAATTGAATAAAACTGACACTGCGAGGGAAACTTGTATTTGTGGAATGAAAAGGTTTAGTTGACATACGGGTATTGAGTTGGAATTGTGAGGGTGTAGTTTACTATCTCAATTTGCTTTAGGGCTCTTTGTTTGTAAGAGAAAGAGGGCAGTCGCAAAGTGGTAGAGGTTTTCTTATTGGTCGATGTGTTTCTTTCTTCTTCGTGTTCATTTTGTAGAGATTTCCAAAATCCACACAGAAACATTACTGCCTACTACTGGATTTTTATGAAAATCTTTCGGATGCTCACTTTTGACTCACAATTGCAAAAGAATCCTCCTTTCATAACAATTTGATTCTAGAGCATTAGGCCTCTTTACATTACTCCTATTTTAGAATAAATCATTTTATTTAGCAAAATCATTAAGTAGGCTGTCTTAAATTGGCTATATGTATGCTATTTTAAATATAATCTGTGTGTGTGTGTGTGTGTGTGTGTGTGTGTGTGTGTGTGTGTGTGTGTGTGTGTGTGTGTGTGTGCGCGCGCGTGCGCGTGCGTATGCGCGTGCGTGCGTGCGTGCCTGCGCGCACATTCGCCCATGTGACTCTGAATCCTAATAGTGCCTGCCCCTGCCTTAGGACAATTCCAACATGCGGCTATGAGTTTCAGCCTCTGGTGAACCTGTCAAGCATATGGAGCCCATATCAACATGCCTCCCTCAACCTGCAACCCCTTCGGCTGACCACCAATCAGACAGGGTGGAAGGATGCTCATTCAATAACAAATATACAGTATATTTCAGTGGCTCATGTGAGGCAAGTGCACATAACTGCAATTCAGGCATCATCAAACAGATATGAATTGAATTGAAACAATGTTTTCTCAGGGAGAAAAATGCCATTTTCTCTCAGGTTTTCCTGATGAGGTACACAAGTCTGTATGAGGTTAATCTACCTATGACAATTACATAAATCCCTTTTGTATTTCCCTTTTAATCTAAAACGCATTCATCCACTCTTTGAAAACGTTTAGCCTATGTCTATAGACTCAAGATCACTACCCACTCAAAATTAGGATATTTGATATTTTCATCCATATCTATTTGCATAGTTCACACAGATGTATCCTTAAACAATTCAATCGGTCAAACATTTGATTTAGCCTTCAACTCTCCGCATACCTCATCAAACCAAAAACGTATTATACTTAATATGTAAATTCATACCGGTGACCTCTGGAAGGCAGCAACGTCTAAATACCAGTAACGGTCCCTCCAAAACCCGGAGGAGAAGAAGAACATAGTTCCCATAATTTAAGTCACAAGTTGGCGGACTTCAAGCAGGCTAGTGAAAGTAAAACTTCTGCCATGCATTTCCAAACCTCAGTGGGTCAGTCAAAAAGCTGACAGTCTGCTCTTGACTGCACTCAAATGTTATTTATAGCCTAGATTTTCTTTGACACGTTTAAAAATAATGCTTCTCATTGAAGACATCATAGACCTTTGTTTAGGAGTTTCGCCAGGAACCTCTCTTATTTGAGTTCAGTCGATCATTATTTGGGAATAAAGGGCGTTTCAGGACAAATCCAAAACTATGGCGGACGTAAGAACTGTGAACGTTGTGATTTTAGGCGTTGGATTTTTGTTAATTTTTACTGCTTTCACTACCTGTGGAAACATCGAGGTATGACCGCCACACTTATTAACAACAATTAGTTCTACCATTCAAATGCAGCCTACTTGTTTCTTTAGTTGGTTCTGTCGTTCAGAAGGCAACTGTGACATCTATAGGTTTAACCAGGAATGCATGGGTTATGATTATTTACATAAAAGTGTGTAATGAAGCTTAAACTATGGTAAAGTTATCGATGGGCTTAGCGCCATCCCCCGTAGGCTGAGAGCTGCGTGACTGAACCCCGTGTTTAGCGCATCCCGTGTTTCCAATTTTATTCATTCCGCAATCTCCCTCCGTTGGAATGACTTACTTACGAGTTACATATTTGTTATGCCCAACAGCCTATTTATGCCCCATTTATCATATATTTTTTTTAGCAAACACTGATAAAAAGCCTGCAGAATGATACATTCACTGGAAGTGGTTACCACAGGTAGGTTGAACTTCTTATTTCTAAATAGTTTAGGCCTGCTTAACTATTTAGAAACAAGTGCGCGCGCGCGCGCGCGTGTGTGTGCTGTGTGCGTGTGTTTGTGTGTATGCGTGTGAGTGTGGGTGTGTGTGCGTGTCGACGGTGGGGGGTATAAAGGCTACTTATTGAGTGATATTTTTTGACATTTTCCACAAATCTGTAGCCTACTATTGTATTAATTAATGTCATATTTTCAACAGCCTCGGAATCATCTATGGAGTTTTTTCCTTCTCAAATTTTCTTGCGCCAACAGTTGTTGCAATACTTGGCCCCCCATGCACAATGTTCATCAGTGGTATACTTTACAGGTACACATTCTTCATTGTATGTATGGATCTAGTTGTTCATATATTTCAAATTAATTAGCCTATATTAAGTAATCACATCAACTGCTTTATGAATAATTAATTATAAAGTCTAAACATTGTATTAAGCATTATGTTGGTTCCTTACACTTAATATGTTGTTATTTCTCTCTTTAAGTTGTTATATAGCGGTGTTCATTGTTCCCACTACATGGTCTTTTTACTTGACATCTGTGATCGTTGGCGCAGGAGCAGCCAGTAAGTCTATCACACCTCTCGTTTATTATTACTAAAGGGTTTTCCATGGTAATGTTCAGAATGATGGTTATCACGAATTAAACTCTCATTTTGGATCTGCATAATACAATGAACACAGAAGTATTATAGAAGGCGAGAAAGGGGTTTGGCTCCGAGCAATTAAAGGCATTGAAGCACAATGCCTACAGCTTATCTGTAGTCATCCTTGAGCAGGATAAAACCTCTGCCCACTAATTCATGACATCACGTGTCTTCAAAAATGTGACTTAATGACCAAATGAGTAAATGTCTGTGTTTCTATTAGTGCTGTGGACCGCACAGAGTCACTTCCTGGTGGAGAACTCTGAGGCCTCCACCATAAACCGGAACACAGGGATGTTTTGGGCTCTTTTGCAGTGCAGGTAATAGGTGTGTGGGGGGGAGGGAGGGGGGGGGGGTGCATATTCCCATCCCTCATACCCTTCAGTGCTGTCTCAACAGCAGTAGTATAGGGATTTGCTTCATTCATGATTTAAATGTCCCATTTAAAAATTATCTTTTGTGATTCTCACATTGTTTAATACGTCTCTCGAGTGGATTTATTATTTAATGTCCTGGAGGAATTCTTGAGTAATGGATATTATAGTAATGAAATATTTGAATTCAAAGCGAAGATTCTGCTCTTTGTCTTGCTTGTTCAATCTCCCGTAGCTTATCTTGATTCAGTGGTTTTAGGTCACACACACTATCAGACACATATTTAGTTCAGCTTTACTGTTGTAGTCCACACAAGCTATCACACACATGCTTGTTTAAGATTCACTGCAGATGAAGGGCCCGTTTCGCTCAATGCTAGTGCTACAATGTGTCATATTTAATATTTTGTTGACATTGTTTTTGTTTATATATTTGTTGACAGCATGCTATTTGGCAACCTTTACATTTATTTCGCTTGGAATGGAAGCACCGAAATCTCAGGTATGGTCACAAAAATAAAATTGGAAATGTACAAAAAATGTCTATAGCATAAGTAAAAGGTTTTTTTTGTATCATTATATTACATTGAAATGATTATGACAAATTGATGTAGTTCAAAAACACACAGTAATGCAAACTAAACTACCAAAAAAGCAATTTTAATAAGTTTATACCAAAACACAAGGTGCATAAGGTTACAATATTCTCTGCATTAACAGGGTAGAATAGTCTCCCAGTAAGGGGGTTGGACTCCCAGCCAAAAGGTTCTGTGTTCAAAACCCCAATACAATCCAGCTAAGATGCTTTAACCTGCTCATGATATATGCATACTAAATAGTCAAGTATATGAACAATTATGAAGGTAAAGATATACTTCATTATACAGTTCAGTTCCTGTTGTTATGTCCCGCAAGGGGAAACTCACTAAGCAGCAGGGCAGGATAGACATTACAAAAACGATACAAAAAAAAACATTTGATAAATAAAATACAAGGATAAAAAAACCAAACAGATAAAAACACGACGACAGGGGAAGGAGCTGTTGGAATATGGCACATGCTCATGTGTATTTGCTGGTGTTTATGACTGAGCTGTACTAATGAAATGTTTCCGTCACAGAGCGGGGCAGGAAGAACCTCTTCACGACTCTGCTGGTGACCTCCGGGGTCGGTACGCTCTGCTTCCTGGCGCTGAGGAAGACACGGCACCAGCAGGATGATATGATCTCTGACGACGAAGGACGCTCCCTACTCTCGGCGCCCGTGATGTAAATAATAATCCCTTCCCCCCCCCCCCCTCTCCCTCTTTACCTCGCTCCACACACGCACAACACACAGAGCTGAAGAAATACAAGTAAAAACTTAATAATTTGCTCTTGTTAGCTATGTAACCTCATTTCTGAGGGGTGTAATGGCGTATTGATTCGAAAAGTTGTCATTTTGAAGGTTACCGTGGCGCGTCATGTTGTTTTCGACCGAGGGGACGTCTTTTGTGTTTGTGTTGTATTGTGTGTCCTCTCCATCATATTTGAAAATGGTTATTGATCAAGCTTCATTATAGGAACAGAAGTGAACAGATGTATTTAATTCTGTTTCCTGTAGGTGTAAACAAAGAGCAAAAACTGCTGTAAAGGATGCCAAGACAGAATTCAGTAAGTTGTGTGTGTAAAACATTAATAAGCAAACAAATAGTGGCACAGTGTTGCTGCCTCTCTATACCTGTACAGCGGCACTCCCATCACCTGCTATGTGGAAACGTATTAATCATTTGATAGATGGACAAATTCTTGTTATTTGATGTAATCTATTCTAAACCAATCTTATCCGATCTAATCTCTCTCTCGTGTTACACAACTCATATTTCCAGAGACCGTCCTCCAACTTCTCAGTTCCAAAACAATATTGCTGCTGAGCAGCTGCATGGCGTACAGTGGTGAGTACAACTCCTAATAATATCATTAAACATGTTCCATCCTTTTTGAAGCATCCTTTCTCTCAGCGTCGACCTCTCCACTTGTTGTCGACAGGTCTGGAGTTGTCTTTCTACAGTGGAGTGTATGGGACTTGTATCGGCGCGACGGAACAGTTTGGGGAGTCGGCGAAAGGCCTAATTGGCATTTCTGGAATTGTAGTTGGCATTGGAGAAATAATAGGTATATTAAAAAATGAATAAACTAACAAACATGAAGGATTTGTACAAGCACAATGCCAGCCAGACAGACGCACTGACGCAGTGGCGTCATTCTGATACTGCCTTCTTTTGAATAACATTTTGAAATGTGATTTAATATCAATATTGTTTCTACTTTTTAAAACGTTTCCTCTTCCTGTTTACTTCCAACTGCAAAATGTGATTGACAAGTTTGGGAGTGTGACAATGTAGGCGGTGTGACGGAAAGTCTGGGGGAAGTGTGTGGGAAGAGGAACAATCGTATTATTTCTGGCATAAACTACCTATTAAGTGTTGCTCTTCTCCTGGCACAGGCTAAAGCTCACTTTCAGTTATTGGCATATCCATAATTGCAGCCATATGCTCATTTCAATTAATTGGCTGCTTATTGTTTTGTTTTATGGATTAGATCATTGCACAGTACATTACAGTATGAATAAATGCAGTTAGCATCTAACACGGGGTAGTGTAAAGTGTCGGTAGTGTAAGGCAGGTAATATATAAATATATATATATATATATATATAATATATATATATATATATATATATATATATATATATATATGTATACATATACAGCAGTATGTGAAGTACCTACAGCAGTCTTGACCAAAAACAAATCATCGGTCAACATGCGCTCGCTCGCTAATAAAGTGTGTCTGTTCCCATCAGGCGGGGGGTTTTTCGGACTGATGTGCGCAAACAATCGCTTTCGCCGCACGTCGGTGGTCTTCCTGGGGATGGTGGTCCACTTTGTCGCCTTCTACCTGATCTTCCTCAGCATCCCGGACGATGCGCCCATCGTGCTGAAGACCAGCGCGCAGTTCACGTCCTATCTCACTCCCAGGTGATGATGCTCCTAGGGAAGAGTCTTCATTAATGAGCTGAAACTTTTATACAGAGCCACTGCCAGTGAACTCAGCTCCAGGTCTCTAAGGAGCAGGTAAGTGGTGGGGTTATCCTCCACTAGGAGGATGCCTTTGGACATGGAGAGGGGGTTGGGGGGGGGCTCAGGGGCTTCTGAACCAGTACCAATCGCATGGGAGTCTGACACATACTATCCTGCATCTGAATTCAATTCAATTAAAATGTCATCACTTGTGTGGAATAAATAGGGCAGATATTATCTGCTAATTTTCCTTTGTCTCTCCCTGACCAACCCAAATAATGTATACGGGGCAAGGTGGGAGGGGCACTTTTATTGTATTTAGAGTTTATATTAATATTTGAAAAGTTGCATATTGATTCATAAGCAAATCGACATAAAAAACTATTTTGTAACTATGATTCTAGGTCTATGGATGCGGTAAGCACACTACCTGAGTTATAAGCTGGTGTATTAAGACATTTTAATTTAAGCGGAAATGGGTTTGATTATTTTTTTTTAACATGCAACACTTTGTGTGTTCAGTGTGTCCATTGCGCTGCTTTGTAGCTTCCTCCTGGGTCTTGGAGACAGCTGCTTCAACACCCAGCTGTACAGCATCCTGGGCTGTGTGTACGCCGAGCAGAGCACACCTGCCTTCGCCATCTTCAAGTTCATCCAGGTAGCTAACTCAGTCATCATCTTAAGACGCAGTCTTTTGGAAGCGGAGTGGGTGGAGTTAAAATAGTGCATCAATAGTCCAAATACTCGTAGAAGGTTAGCTTGTGTTATAGATTGTAAACGCTACAATATCTAGTAAAAAATATATTTGAAGAAGGAGACAAAATACTTTTCAGAAAGTAACTTTGATGTTATAACTGTAAACTAAATGCCCTAATTCCTCACATATTATCCACTATGAATGTATTGAAGCCGGAGATGAAGCAAAGTCCCATAACCACAATGTGTATATGTTTTAGTGTACTAAATCTGTTGGCGGTTGGGTCTGAGCTGGCAGCCCGTAGCAAAGGCATATATATATATTTATATATATATATTTTTTTTTTTTCTCCTTTTTTCTTGCTCGGTTGTCCTTGGCAGTCGATTTTTGCAGCGTTGGCCTTCTTCTACAGCGGATACCTTCTGTTGAGATGGCAACTCCTGCTCATGGTCATACTGGGATTCATAGGGACCTTGTGTTTCTTCCTGGTGGAGAGGATGCAGAACCTCTCCGCAGACACGCATGACCCCTAGGGATTAGTTGTGAAGGAGTGTAGTTATGGAGGGAGGAGAGGGGTGTGTGTCCGCATGTCCTCATAAGGACGACTAGCTTTTATATGTGATTAATATCGTGACTTCCAGCTTTGTTTTGAAATCTAATATTATACATGAATGGACATTACTGTAATTTCACTTGCACATTGCGTTCTCTTGCTGGCAAATGCTCTTTTGCTACGGGCTAATATTCATGAATATTTAAGTTTAAACTGCGCTGTTGCGCATCACTAATATGCTGTTTTGATATTAACGCTGACATTTTATTACCATGACTATTTACTATTATTATTTTATTGTCTCAATGTTGAAGGTAATGTTAGTAACACAAGTATATTATAATCTTTAGAACTGCATTCTGCTTTGAAGATTGTTGCAGAAGCCAAACAGGATCAGGTTTTTTGGTACGTGTATGTTACTATGTTTAGAAACTTAAGGCAGTTAACCAGAACCAAGATTTGTGTAAAGGCTAAACTGTAGCATCCTCTTTTTAATAAGTCCATTGGAATGGACAATCTCTAGTTTTGTCGAACAAACTAAGAAGACTGGATTACAGGGTTCCTCATTTTTTTTCCAAATCCTATCAGAGCTTGGTTTACATTTATTTTTACATTTATTTCAATTTTGTATTCTTTTTTATCAGAGACAATGAGAGATTAACATTTGAAACACAACAAAATACTTATGAGACAATCACCGTTTCAGTAACATTTATTGCTCAAGTTTAAATAAACGGTAGGGTTGTAATCTTTTTTTCTATTTGGTAAATGTCATACGATGGAAATGGATGTCACACAATAAACTCTGTTCTGTGTTATTTTATAAAGCTTTTTATATTACTACAATCTCTGTGTGGAAACATACTACTCTGATAACTGCAAATGAATGTCACATTGAAGTAATCAGTCCATTGATTTTTAAATTGAATCTACCATTGACTCAATGCAAATTATTAGTGGTTTCGTTTAAATTAGATTTGACAATGTGCTTATACAAACTGTTTATGCCAAAGAGAATAGAATAAGCATCAATCTATTACTTATTAATTCCTCTTGCGTTAGTACTTTTCTAAAAGTTTAATTTAGTGGTCACTTGGTGGTATTATAAGGCAGGAAGATCAAACAGCCGCATTTTATTCAAGAACCAGAAAGCCATTAATCAAAAAAGGTGTAGGCAAGTTATTAGGGGAGGAGAAGGGGTTTAAGGTCTAGTGTTAACATATTACATCACTGATAATTGAGTATTGATTATATTATAAGCAAAGTAAGCAGTTTTGTCCTCAATCAATTGTGCCACTTAACACCTACAAAACACAGGTTTAAGTGGAATATACAGGATTTATTCTTAAAATTGCATATAATTACAAGGGTAATCGTAATCGACTGAAACGTCGCATAAACTGGGTGTCACCTCATTGGGTGCTTTTTTTCACAACTTTTTGGCAGATCACACTGAACTTTGCACACACACACACACACACACACACACACACACACACACACACACACACACACACACACACACACACACAGGTGAACACTGATGGACCCTATACACTGGAGGGCCAAGTGAACGATCCACACACTGCACCATATTGGTAGTTTATTTTTAAAGCCAAACACTAGATTGCTTAGTGATCAATATGGCACATGATCGATGGAGTGAGGTCATCGAGTGAGTCCGGTTCAATTAAGTAATGCTCATTCATGAACAAGATGTTTGCCTTGAGCCTTTGCTTCTCATGGCCTTAACGTCATTATTTTTTCTATTCCCTCCCACATCCACAGACCAACTTGTATAGTTTATTATTTATTTACTCGTTAATAAACGAAATGCGCTGATTTAGATATGGGGAGCAGGATAGTGTAATGGCTAGTGTTCTGGGTTCAATGTCCAATATTTGTAGCCTACCTGAAGACATCACTGCAAGATGCCTACCCCACCAACTTCCTCTCTCTAATCTCCTGTTTCTGCATTCACTGTGTCAGTACGAATAATAGCACCTGCAAAATGACTAAATAGTACAATACAACACCTGATTACCGCTTATAAGTTAAACTGGCAAGGCAGGATACATCGTTTTTAACTACGCAAACGGCATGTTTTTCATCAGGCAATTACATCTGATAAGCCAGCCCGCTGTTGGCATACATTATGGAAATACGACACCAGAGAGTGTTTGTACGAATACATTTGGAGGCAAAAATTAAATATTATAATTTGAAAAAGCATATTCTATTAAATTAAAATGACTAACAGCTCTATAATTCATTTGCAGGAGAGGAGGGCAAGGCAGTTCAAACACTGTTGGTTCCTTTTTAATTTTGGTATAAAATGGCGTTTAATAGTTTGGCCGTTTTTCAATGGATCAAGATTGTGTGAAACCCGTGTCCCTCATTACTCTGAAAAGCAAGTGTTGGCCGTTGGAAAACAAGTAATTTAATTGTTATTGTGACAACCCTTTATCACAGTCATCAGTTGTTCCTTCTTCCATAATAAGAAAAATACAGATTTTAAACTTGTTTTAATACAATCATACAAAAATCTATACAGTTTCAGTTCTGTGCGTCACGACCACCAGAAACTCACTGAGAAGCTGAGCTCCAGGGAGCGCACATAGTGCCAGTGCTGCGTGGGGATGAAGAGTACCTCCCCGGGCTTCAGAACACAGTCCCGGTAGGGAGCGTCCACAAACTCTGGGAAGCGCTCTACGTTGGGATTCTCCACCTCCACCTGATTAGGGAGGAGGAGGAGGGTGGATGCAGGGATGACGGTCAGAGAGAGACATATAGATGTTATATATATTTATATATATAAATGGATGGATATTCACGCTGAGGCTAAGGTATTCCATAGGTCCCCACCTGGCTGGTGTTGTGGAGGAGCGGTGATTCATGAGGGTAGAGCCTTCCACTGTCGCTGGGGGAATATAGGCGAATGTACTTGCTTCCCAACACCTAGCGTGAATAAGGGAACGAGAAAGGAGGGGGAGGAGTGAGGGGAGATGGACCACTCGCATGAGGACACTCCAACAGCGGTTTGGACTTAAAGTGCACCGCACGTTGTTTTATTATTACTATTATGATTGTTACCTGAGCCAGGAAGTTATGCTGGGGATCTTGGTGGAGTGGGGAGACTGTTCCCGGGGGGCCGAACCACGCGTTGATGGTGATGTTGTCCTCGTCTTCGTCGCCTAGGCAACAGTAGTCAGGGATGCGGATGTCTTCTTTCAGCTCGGGGATCTTCAGACACAAATGCCATGCATATGGATGTCTTTTAAAAGACACATCCTTGTGATCTCTATCCGTTTCTACTCACGCACACAAGCGCAGACTTTTTTGCATGTAGCTCTCAGGAGGTAGACCGGGTTGGCTGGAAACCGGAAAGTGGCTAGTTCGATCCCGGGTTTCTCCTAGCTCAGTGTTCGAGGTGTCCAAGAGCAAGACATCTATCCCTAACTGGTCCCGACTAACTGGCTGTCACCTTGCATGGTTAACACCACCGTCGTTGGGTGAATGTGTGCATGAATGGGTGAATCGGTGAATGTTAGGCGATATTGTAAAGCGGCCACTGGTAAGAAAAGTGCTATATAAATGCAATCCATTTTGTCAGACAAAATCTTGAAGAAGTTTGGAGGGTCAATCCTGAGTGACACAGATATGTGTTGATCATTATGACAGGAGTGTGGGTTGCTTTCTGTATGTGATAACTATTCATTAATTGCAAGTTGTCAGTTGAATTCGCAAACTTTGTTCAATTGAATCTTCACCTACATCTGATTGGATTTGGCGCCGTTACAAGTCGATGAATATGAAACTAAAATGCCAATATTACAGAGCTGCAAACAGCTTGCAGCACATATGGTTGCAATATATTTGGCTTTTATCTGGAAGCCAATTGCAATCAATGAAATGTAAAGTTGTATTGAAAAAAATATATAAGTAAAAAGGCTTTTGTTCGAATTGAATTAAAATACAAACATGTTTAACTAACCCTAGACTTGAAGGTTCTAAAGTGATCAACCTAAATGTTGGTAGTTCTAGCGCCACCATAAGGCTGACGTAGGCGGTTGAGACTATCATAACGATTTGCCGTTTTATTGTATAATATTATTTCAGGGCAGACGGAGTCGACTAACAACAGGAGGAAGAAGGGAATTTACATTGTTCGAATAACAAGGTGACGGTAATAAAAAGACGTCACCCTAAAAATGGGCGTGACACTGACCGGCGGTTGACTGAAGACATCTCATCCAATGAACCAGCATGCAACAGTTTACCTGATCAAAGAGCTGGTGCTGGGCCAAATACCCCACCCGTCCATCCTCCGCCTACACAGATTTGACACGAGACGTTAGGAAGAATAATCCAACAGGCGATCAAAATAGAGTCAAGTATTATCAGGCACCACTTACTTTTACTGAAATGTATTTATCAATGAATTCATTGACAGTAAGCAGTCTTTGTGACCACTCCTCATCGGTGTATCTTGACCCAACTTCCACTGGCACCGTTCGGCATCCAGCAATTGATCTTATGTATTCTAGGCTTTGCACAAGAGTGTAAACAACCTCATTAAATATATTTATTAAAATTCGATAAAAGACGTTCACTTGGCATAGTCAATATTCAAGCTTAAGCTTGAACGATAATGAAATATATCCGCAAATGTACAAATAAATAATGTCGACTGCAGTTATAAAGTCAAAACCCATTATGCAGACAGTAAAATCTCATGCCAATATTCCGATGTTACAGGAAGGAAAAGATCATCCATTCACTTAATTGGTCTTTGTAATGACAACTTCACTGTACAGTATTAAGCGGGGTCATAGAGTGAACCTGTGGAACCAAATCCCTTCGTGGCCATTCACACATCCAAATGTAAAGGGGTTTGTCTTTGTATTTTAATGACAACAGGCCTACCTCCAGGTGTGGTCGTTAAGGGCTGGCCAGTGGTTTATTATTCCTTCCAGAATAACTGGCTGGTTGGTGAGCAGGTTATTGTTTTTGAAGTGTTCCAGTGAAGGGCAATTCATCCTGGGAACTGCAGTGGTTTGTTCAATAACAGGAGCAGGTGGGACTTCAAGCTTGATCTTCTGTTCACAAGGCAAACACATTAGATGTCAGGGAGGATTTAATCTCATTTGACGGCATACACCTATGCATTTTAAACTGCAAAAAATTGAATTGCCTGCGGGTGGTACTTTTATGTGATTGTAACTCAGCCATTAGTGACTCTTAATCCTGATACATTTTCAGTTTGTCTATGAATTCAAACTAGGCACCAGCATTGTGCCAACTGTCAAGACACAGTTAACACCCCCACCAGCCAATTTAATGAATATGAATGTTTATTGAAAAAATGTGTTTGTTTAAAATATATTTGCCTGTTTTTAAATTGTGTTGGCTTTTCTTAACTGTAAGGCGACTCTGAGAGTTTTAAAAGGTGCCCTGAAATAAAAGTGTATCATTATTATAATTATTATTAAAATAATTATTATTAAAATGGTCATGTGATGAATAAAAGCCACGGTACCTTTGCTTGAACTCGGGGCTCCGTGGGAACCTCCTCCTTGGGGGCTCTCCTGACCTCTGTCTGCAGGATCTGCACCAGGCCGTTGAGAACGTTATCCATGATGGACGCGCCCATCATCAAGCCCATGTCGCACGTCCTGACGGCCTGGCGCACTCTCTCCGGGGACGGGTCCCCGCGGCACAGCGCCAGGGCCTTAAACAGGCAGCCGTAGGCGTAGACGCGCCGCCATTCCTTGTCCACGTCGCGCCACGTGCCCGTGTTCAGCCGCTCCCAGGAGAGGTCGGTGACCATCTGAGCGAGGGTCAGTGCGTGGTTCCGGGGGTTCAGGATCCTGGGGCTCCTGTCAGTGTACAGCCACCGCCTGCAGCGTAGCAGCAACTCCGCCACACTGGAGTGCACGCTGTCGCTGAACTGGAGCAGGAAGCCATCCTCGTCCGGAGGCAAGATGGCGGAGATGTTTGACCACAACGCCGCCATCACTGAGGGTATTTATCTGCACTGTGAAGTACATTTAAAAGAAATGAAACACACACACACACACACACACACACACACACACACACTTGGGACACTTCAGATTTATGTAGCCCTTATTGGATAGCACTCATTTGTATATTGTGGCTTATTGTTTCTGGTATTTTTTTCCCACTTTGTTTGAACTGAATATTGGATTTCAGGATTATTTATAACTAGTCATAAAGTACAGCCTATGGCGAGGGTTAAGACAAACCGGGTTATTTTTCTACTTAACGGCCACACATTATAGCAGGATAATAAAAAATCCAGTCCCATTTGACAAAGGTCTTTATCCTCATTAAAAAAAATAAGGCAAGGCAAGGCACTGCAGTGTGCTAAACTAAACAACATCATAGAATGCATTTGTAAAAAAACAACAACATTGATTTGCAGAAGACCTTTGTGAATCCCACAACTGAAACACTTTAGTTTACTACAGTGTGTTATTGGCCTAGGTAATCCTCACAATCTAATCACAAGACACAAAGGCACTGATGACGGTGTGCACCTTTTAATATTGCTTTGGCTTAACAGCCTGTGCATCAGTCTTCGTTTTATTACGTTGTTTACGACCCTATTGACTTTGACCAAGTCCAGCGGGGAGGGAAATCATCCCTACTAGGGATTAGGGAAGGCCATTGGATCCCATCTCACCGAGGTAAACAGGTATACAAACCACAATACTTTATAAGAGCCATTAACTGGGAATTCGCTGAACCACAACAGAAAACAAAACTTGTGAACTTTAATCACCGCTGAATAGGCCTACGTTATATTGCGCCCCAGGTAGGCTATATCCAATCTGGGTTTTAGTGAATTAAGATTATTTTTAATCTGCACAGAAAGAAAATAAAACAATGGGATCGTGTGTTTTGTACTACGGTACGTTTCTATTTCGGGCAGATCCATAAAACCTGACGTTAATGCTGCAACATTTGGACGAGACATGTGGGTGCAAAACTCTTAGCTTTTCTGCAGTTTGGACTTCCCTGCTGTAGATATTCTTAGTTCTGTTTCTCACCTCGTATCTTCTGGTAGCATTTATATTTCTAAAATAGAATCACCTATACATCTAACGTTAACGTTATCAAAATAGAAAATGAATTGATTAGATAGCGATGCATATACAGTAGGTTCAAACGCGTAACCAAACAGTTGTCAGCACTGATAATGGCCAAGTGGGACAATAAAAACAGTCCGACAAGCAACGGGGTTCTCGTGAAGCATTGTTCCACATCGAATAGCACGCTGCACTTTTAAAAAATCTACCATCAAACAATTGTTTGATCATTTAAATGCGTGCAAGAACGCGTTGTTTTTGCTACTTGCATCTGCACTCTCGACCCAGCGGTGTGGCGCGTTTGAATCTATGCGCCTGTGCTCTGTATTTGTGGGCGCGGTCGTGGACTGCGGCGCGCGCACGTACAGATAGTCTGCAGGCTCCACTGACAGTCAGTCGCTCATTCACTTTGAAATTATTCGAAGTTAGTCTCAATCGAAAGACATAAATAATCAAATAACGTACGTGATTATGGTGGATGTTTTTTTTAAATGAACAACACAATCTTTCGTTAAAGGCTGGAAAATAGGCTTAACCACATGTTCTAGCCTATTTTCCAAGCTATTACTGCTGAAACACTTTCCAAATAGTCAACACAATTTGAGGCGTGACACTCGAGGGATAACATTTTCGTCAATTAAGAACTGTTGGAACTGTTCCATGGCTCACTCTAGCATCTTTAACATACGACGACTGTCACAGCCCAATATATTTGAGTCATCTTTGGGAGCTTTTGTTCTCGTCGCTGCTATGCATAATAAAACAAAACCACATGAGAATGCGTATGTTTTTACCATGTAAAGTGACCTTTCATTGTCTATGTAGTGCTACTGCTTGTGGAAAATGCGCACCTCTCACAAAGCCAGCTTCTTCACTTATCAATGAAGTTTCCCAATTATAATTGTCTTTACCAAATAAGATAAAATACTTAATATCTTTGTTTTTCAACAAGCAAAAGAAATTACAGTTGTGTATAACCAGCACAGACTCCTTTTTGTTATAGAGAAAGACACTACAGTGTGTCCGCACGGCTTTAATTAACATTCTATTATTAAATGCTAGCAATTAATTCTCATGAAAAGCCATTTGATAAACACGATTTAAGAGTTTCCCCATGGCGAGCGTTCTATCTCTAAGGGGAGAAGATAGGGAGGTGGAAATAGAAGGGGCGCGCGGGCCTCATGTGGCCTCGCAGGGGGGCAGGCCTGCAAGGTGTTCACGTGTTATTGTGTTTGGGAGCAGTGGGAGACTTTTTGAAGTAGCTGTCATCATGTTTTTTCTCAGGGCTTGGCTGTGGTAGTACACGAGAGAGACACACAGAGAGAGAGAGAGAGAGAGACAGAGAGAGAGAGAGAGAGAGAGAGAGAGAGAGAGAGAGAGAGAGAGAGAGAGAGAGAGAGAGAGAGAGAGAGAGAGAGAGAGAGAGAGAGAGAGAGAGAGAGAGAGAGAGAGAGAGAGAGAGAGAGAGAGAGAGAGAGAGAGAGAGAGAGAGAGAGAGAGAGAGAGAGAGAGAGAGAGGTCCATCAGGAGATAGCGAGAGTGAGCTGGAGAGAAAGAGACAGAGAGGGAGAGGTCTACCACAAGAGAGGAGAGAGAGAGAGAGAGAGAGAGAGAGAGAGAGAGAGAGAGAGAAGAGAGAGAGAGAGAGAGAGAGAGAGAGAGAGAGAGAGAGAGAGAGAGAGAGAGAGAGAGAGAGAGAGAGAGAGAGAGAGAGAGAGAGAGAGAGAGAGAGAGAGAGGTCTATGAGCAGAGAGGATAGAGAGAGAGTGAGAGAGGTCTACCAGGAGAGAGGAGAGAGAATGCATTATTCAGATGTGTATCACTCTGCTTGTTGAAATAGGGTGTGAAGGCTCATTGAAGGTCATGGAAGCAGCGATGCTGTTGATCCCCGTGCTGTCAACACCATGCGCTGGCCGTCCTCCCGAATCTTTTCCAGCAGGGGGTCATGACCTTTCCGGGATTTATGGAGCAGGAAGGCGGGGGGGGATGACTCTGTGAAAAGGGAATAAGAAATGAAAATGACCTGAAATATGAATATGCATGATATTTGAAAATTGTTAGAATTAATTAGTTAGATTAGTAAATCTTTATTTTTTTTTATAATGTTTTGTGTATTTGCTTCAGATTGATCAACATATTTGGAAACTGTGTTTGCCATCAAATATTGGATTAATAATGATTATGATTATGACTATTATCATGATTATAAGTAGTATCAGTAGGATAGTAGTAGTCTGATGTGATAGCAGTAGTCGTAGCAGTAGTAGACGTAGTATGTATCACTATTATTATCACCATCATAATCTTATTTACTGTTGGCCCCCCAAGGTGCGCGTCACAAAAGTGTCACAGGTTCGGGGTTCCCCCCGTGAGCTGAAGCTGGGCGTCGGGGGGGGGGGGGCATGGCGGAGCCGAGCGTGACTGTCAGGACCACCACCACCACAGCATTCCCATAGGAGAGGGGGCCATGCCTGCAGAGGCATAACCACTCAGGGACCACCAGCACGGAGGTAGTGGGGGGGGGGGGGGGGGGGTGGGGAGAGGTGGGTTGCAATCAGCCCCTATTACGCTCCAGGTGCTGCAGAAATAAAAGACGGAAACAGCCCTGGGGTGGTATCGCTACGGATCAGAATCCAATTAAACACCGTTAAGCTCTACACCAACCAGCAGTCGTAGTCTGTTGACTCATGAAATTAATCTATTGTCGACGCGAAAAAGAATGTGTTGCGAGAGAGTAGCGCAGCAGCCAGTCGAACCCATGTTGAGCTCGGGTTCTGTACCTGGGGCCACCGCCATGCTACTCGCTACGACTCGGGTTGGCGATTGATAAATAATGTTTGGCACGTTTTTTTTTTTTTGTCAATGGGGATGACAGGAGTAAAGTGCGCGTGTGTAATGAGTCATTCTGGCATTTCTGAAGCAACTTTGGAAAGACTTTCAGAGATATTCTGAGACGTGTGAGGAGTGCGTGGGCACATGCACTGACACACACACACACACACACACACACACACACACACACACACACACACACACACACACACACACACACACACACACACACACACACACACACACACACACACAGAGCCACACATACTGTACATGCGCACCTGACACACATATGCTTTGGGCCTGCACCTACCTACGGTACTCCGAAGAGCACGCACACACGCACACACACATACACATATACACATATACACACACACAGACACAGGCACCCACCCACGCACTCCCAACTGCAGAGCCCCCAAACTCCCAGCGACAATGTTTTATCGCCGAGCAGTTTGTCTCAGAGGTAATTTATGCATGCATAAAACCCATAAGAGGTTAAGGGCTGTTACATACCTGTAATGGCCACTCCAAAATACCCCAAAGATGTAACAAACGAGAGGTGTAAAGTTAAATGTCCTGTGAAATCACGAGGAGGTCTGAAACAAGCTGCCTTTACGGCCCGTACGGGGGATGGTGGTGGTAGTGGTGGGGGAGGAGGTGGGGGAGGAGGTGGGGGGAGACTTCCACAGTCAATTATCCTGGGCACACCCGGATCTCGGCCCTCGACATGATCGGGGGGCCGCATCGCAGGTTGGTTTCGCAGATGTTGCCTCCACCACCACCACCACCACCACCCCCGCCCTCACCTCCATCCCCACCCCTCCCCGACCCAACCATCCACCCTCCTCTAACCCTCTGCCCAACCCGGCTGTGAGAACAGCCAGAGATGACTAAATAATTCCAGGGGTCCATCAAAAGACACAACCCCACCACCTCCATGACCACCACTACCGACGATCCCGACTCCCCCGACCCCTCTTTCCAATACCACCCCCCCCCCCCACCGACTTCTCCACCACCACCACCACCACCACACCACCACCACCACCACCACCACCGCCACACCACCACCACCACCACCACCACCACCACCACCACCACCACCACTTATTCCCCAAGCCCCACCACCAGCAGCACCACCATCACCGCTCGCATAACCACCTCCTCCACCACCCCCACTACCGACCCACCAACTCCTCCACCTCCTCCAGCACCAGCCCCCACCATCTTCTCCACCACCACCACCACCACCACCACCACCACCACCACCACCACCACCACCACCACCACCACCACCACCACCACCACCACCACCACCACCACCACCTCCTCCTCCTCCTCCCCCAGGCGTTCACATCCGGTCCATGGCCTCAGAGCCAGCCATGCGTTCCCTCCCTGAGCAGGTCTACTGCGGGTTCCCAGCGATGGCGCTCGTCCAGCGGCAGTCGGTTCTGTCGCTACCGTTTTGGATCAACTGAGTGTGGCCAGGTGGAGGGCTACAGTTGGGTTGGGGGGAGCTAGCAGGTGACACCTGCTACTTCCCTTTAATTGGAGTGCAAACATCTGTTTCAGGGGTAGACAGCAGTGGGGGGCGGGGGGGGGGGGGGTGTCTGGGTGTTTTGTTTGTTGTTTTGTTTTTTCTCCTCACTGGTTGATACTCGTGTGAGCGATGATGATGTATGGGACAGTTCATTGACGTGCCCAAGGACACTGGGTTCTGAAACAAGTGGATGGAGTTCTCATATTTCTGCGATGATTGCGTATTTATTTTTGCAGTTGTTTCACTCTTTATTTTAACTGTTTTGTCTTCTACTTTTATTAATTCTCTTGCTGTCCTGTTCTTCCTGCCAATGACACCTTCATTTCCTGTCTGGGATTAATGAAGTACATCCCTATTCATCTTAAAGAAAGCATATCTAATTATGCCTTCAGCGGCAATACAATCATTTTGTCTGCAAGTAAATTATCATATCGTCTGCTGGATTTTCCACATGGCCTTTGAAGAATAACAGCTTTTTAACATTTGAAGTAGTAATGACCAACTGAATGTAATAACGCTGAGACTCGAGATTCAAAGTGACATTCACCTATTCTGCTGTGAACTGTGGAAAATTGTCTATTGGCTACAAGTGGTACGGAGATGGTACTCCCCTTTGATCTCGCGCTCTCTCTAATGTAAAGTTATAAGCGTGGTGAAGATGAATACCGAGAGAGAGAGAGAGAGAGAGAGAGAGAGAGAGAGAGAGAGAGAGAGAGAGAGAGAGAGAGAGAGAGAGAGAGAGAGAGAGAGAGAGAGAGAGAGAGAGAGAGAGAGAGAGAGAGAGAGAGAGAGAGAGAGAGAGGGGGGAGAGAGAGAGAGAGAGCACTTCCCACATGCAAAATAATTCTTCCCAGGTACTGTGAGGGTCATCCTTAAGGGCTCTGTGGCCATGGAAGTTAGAAGCCGCATGGCCAAATAAAATCGTTATGACACATATTTGGTGCCAGCACCCCAATACATTGAATAGGAGCCACATCCTACGCTCCTATTCTCTGCTATTTCTGTTTGAGCGTAGATTTACAGCGAAGGGTGAAATTGTTATTTTGCCTTTAATCAAATTCAAACGAAAATTCAACAAGTGACACATATTTGCTAATGTTAATGGTTGCTTCAATGTTACCTCGTTTCTCTGAAATATGATTTGCTTTTCTTTGTTTATTAAGGCTATTGGTTAAAAATATTTCATAGCCTCATTAAAAAAAAGACCTATTTTTTGGTTGGGCTACTTAGAACGATATCTTTTATTTAAAAATCCAACCCAACATGATTAATACTGCTGACTTCCTGAAGGTCACTTTGTAAAAAAAGGAAGGTCACAGGCCAGCAGAGAGCAGTGTTGGGGCACTGAACCGTTCACCTGGTATTACAGCCCCACTGTATACAAACAAATTGTGAAACAGTGTTTATTTACCACAGTATTTTCATCCTGATGTATAAATGCTGAGCTTCCCAATGCTCAGTGTGGGCGTGTAATTAGGACAAGGATGTGTGAAACTGGAAGAGGAAAACTATCTTCATAATGACTCGAAATACGGAAGAAGCCAGCTCGGCATGCATATTTTATAAACTGTAGTAGACAAGACAATCCGTCTCTGAAGTTCTGGTGAATTATTTTCACCCGTTTTTTTCTTACATATCACATTGGCTGTGGTTATGCATATTCTAATCAGAATCCACTTGATATTTTCTAAACCACGAAGAATAATATCCCACCCATCTGTTGCTTTATTGTTTTTATGTGCATCGTTAAAATAACCCTACTAATATAAACATTCAGCAGACCCAACTCAAAGATAAGCCTTTACTATTTAAGGGTACTAGGCCCACATATAGGCCAATACAAATCACAACATGAAAAGAAAAAAGAAAATTGCAAACATCCGGTTAAACAGTGGGACGAAATCAGAACGTTGCTCTGGAATTCAACAGGAAAACAATACAAACACCAGGACTTCATCCAAAGGAGTGAAGAAATACTTGTGGCAGTTGGTGAGAATAAATCAAAGCTGTAGGTGTCTGACCTTGGCGTACAAGAGCATTCTCCAACTAGGTCAGCAGTCACTTTTACTTGTGGAAAGAAAGTCCAGTTCTCTAGTGGTTTTTTGTTTCTTTTTTTTTCTCTCTCTCTGTCTCTCTCTCTCTCTCTCTCTCTCTCTCTCTCTCTCTCTCTCTCTCTCTCTCTCTCTCTCTCTCTCTCTCTCTCTCTCTCTCTCTCTCTCTCTCTCTCTCTCTCTCTCTCTCTCTCTCTCTCTCTCTCTCTCTCTCTCTGTCTCGCTGTTCCGCACGTGGACATCTCCCGCTCTGAGTAAAGACATCCGCAGCAGTCATGTGTCAACATGTAGGAGGCTAAATGTTTTTCCTTGTTTTCAGGAGTGGAGGAGAAGGGGGAGGAATTGGAGAATAGATAATCTCAGGGACACCTGTGGCCAGCCACTGTCTCCGTCACAAACAACCGCCTTTGCAAATCAGCGAGGGAACCGGGAGGATACGCCCAGTCAGACGATTGGAACAACAACGGCTCTGATGAAACCTCTCTCTGCCTAAAAAGTTAGCTGCAGCCATACTTTATATCTCCCTAAACAATTCCTTCTTTGTTTTTATTTGATTTGTTTTTTGCTGGGGGGGGCGGGCGGGGGGGGGGGGGGGGGGGGGGGGTGGGTGTGGTTGTCTCCTTGGTCTCTCATTCTGGCTCTCTTTCAAATTCATGACTTTAATATCTAGTTCTCTCTTTCCTCAAATCTCTACCCCTCTTGTTGAATATATCTCTTTGTTATTTATTCCAACATCGTATGTGTCAAACCAGTGCATGTAGTCATATTTAACACCGCTATTGTTAGAGGGAAGACGGAGGGTCACAAGGTGAGGTGTGATGAGTTAAGCAATGCGTGCTCCACCAATCTGCTGCTGTCTCTTTCACACACCCACACCCGCAGACACGCGCATGCATGTGCGCATGCACGTGTGTGTGGGTGTGCAGGCACACATCTCCTTGAATGTGCCCAGGGGCCTGAGAAACTCAAATTAGATTCAGTCTTCAAATGGGTAATGATGCATAATCCACTTTCTGTGTTCGTGGTTTTTTGACTTGCTCTGATTACATCTGCAATCTAACAAAATGAGTTGGACGTCACATATCTTTGCATTTAGTGTTCCCCGCTGTATTCGCCACGATGCACATTAGTGGTCTGTTTGGCTGTCTCGGGATTCTTTTACCTTCTGAGATGAACAATTATAAATCTCTGCTGAGGAGTGCTGAGTAGGTACAGGTTTTGGATGGTCTAGTGGTTAAAGGTGTTGGACTCCAAACCAAAAGATTTTGGGCTCAAATCCTGATGTCTGCACTGCATTCAACCTGTAGTCATCAGTGAGCAAGAGTTCCAAACACCCTACCTGCTCATTAATGACACACATGTAAATGTAACCCTATTTGCTGCAATTTGCCAAAAGACTTGCTATATCACGAATAAAATACACAGAGTTTAGGGTTGTTAAATTGTGTGGAAAGAGATTTGAACCCACAATATGTCCTTCGTAAATGTGATAATCTGGTGAACCAAACAGGCTAATCTCCGATCTTATCCTGCTTTATAGCTGACCTTTCTATGGTAGCCTGCTTCGAAAAACAATATCTTATTTAAGTGTACAATTAAATGGCATGTGGTACTAACACTGATTAGTGGTATTCTTTGTCAACCAAAACTCAGTCTACATCAATAAGGTCACCCTGCAGTTACCTAGGAAACTGTGTTTGAAGTGTTTGTATGATGCAGACCACCACATTTTGGATTCAACTGTCTCTTTGTTTGTTGTTATAAAAGAAAAAATAATTGAATACTGAAATGGAATGATGTATGTATGTACCAAGGGTCATATATTAATATTGTTTGCCTGAAAATGTCGTGTAGTGTGACAACAGTTAGATGATTCTTGGCTAAAGTTAAGTTAAAGCAAAATCTTAACTGTAAATCTGGCAAAAACTGGCATAAATATTCATGTTCAGCCTATATACTTGGGTATCATGCCACTTTAACTTCATGCACAAATTCAACCATCAGTTATGTTGGCACCATAGTTAATTGAATGTGGTTTATATAGAGAACAAATAAAAAATCTAAGGGAGAATACATTTGGTTTTAATATCAATGAGAGGACCGTGGTACAATTCGATCCATAAATGTTTGGGAACAACAAATGAAAGTGTCAGCTAGAATACTCCAGCCGTAAACCTGCTCTCATGATTATTTTTACCTCTCAGATCCAATAAACAACACATCTAATCATTCCTGAGGTGGTCCTTCAATATTGATGTGCAAAATCCAATTCAATCCAATCTAAAACTAGAAAATCAAAAGTGTCTGGTCGGGAAAGTAATCAGTGGTAGGAGATTTCTTTTACAAATCGGAGAGAAACTGATAGTATTAATAATAATAAAAATAATATAACATTAGCATTTTATGAGTAAGGGCTGTGTACTGCCTTCATTAAAATTGACAACGAGTATAACACCTCCAGTGCACACTTGTCAGAAAGTAATTAAAGATGTTTGTTTGGAATGACTGAGGCACTTTTCATAGTCATCCTTATCTCCAGTACCCTAAAATATTTTTTATGTTTAATGAACAGTCAGCCCCAACTTTGTAGCTACTCATTACCATTTGGTAATGTGTTTTGTTGTTAAAGGCGCCGTAGGTAAGACTTAAGAGCAGTAATTTGTTAGAAATGGCATAGCCATCCGCCTGCTATTAGGAAGGCTAAGACTTTTTTTCGGGTTTCGTATCGCAATCGTGCTCTCTTATGTGCACTTCTCTCTTTCTCTGAAATCTTATCTACAGCAACTTTAAAATAACCCCTTTGGTAACAGAAGATATTGGTTACCTGTTACCATCGGCCCTTATAGCGAGCGAGGGGAAGACCACCCCCCCCCCCCCCCCCCTCGCGCTTACACTGACCACATCCTCATCTATTATTTGGTCCAGGGTAGGACAAAGGAGGGTGCAGCGGCCAGGGACTTGGACTCCTCGTCAGATGGACATGGGTTCGGTTCCCAGAGACGCCTAACCCATGACCTGCTTCTTAAATTTCTTCCTTAAATTTATGTTGTTTGTATATTTGTATTTCTTAGGTTGAATCTTTTATCTTTTATATATGTATATGTGTTTATATATTATATATGTATGTATGTATATATATATAATATATAATATAATATTTTATGTTATATTTTATTCTTAATATTTGTGTATGTACATCTGGAGTTCGTGACAAAAATAATTTCCCCCTGCGGGATTAATAAGGATTATCAATCAATCAATCAATCAATTAATGGAGGTGTGTCTCTTCGATTGGTCCGCTAACCTAAACCAGACCTAAATCCGACGCAGAACCAAAAAAAAGTTCAGGACTGCGTCGAA
>OLKM01000069.1:240674-275674 GCA_900291075.1 Melanogrammus aeglefinus
CACACACACACACACACACACAAGGTAACGTCTGTGTTCGACTGGGCTGACGTAATGCTTGCCTCAGAAGTGTACTGCAGGTTAAACACAGAGATTGACCTATCTTTCAGGTCTGATCACTATCTGGGTCATTTCTCAGTACCCCGGCTTGTCAAGCTATAGACTCTTTCTCAGTGCCCTGTCAAGCCGATATTTCCAGGTCACCAGCTCAAGTGGAGAAGTGGTTTATGCTACGATTTCATTGACACGCGTCTAATTGTCGGGTTTTGAGCTCCCACACACTGTGACGAGACAAAAACATTATGTAACATTATGTTTTAATAGGCGTATGTGTACGGCTTCCCTCCTGTCCCGACAGACTCCCAGCAGCCCCAGCGCGCGTCAGGCCAATCACGGCCATTGATCTTATATGGGCGGGTTTGATGAGTATACAGAAAAAGCAACAACCAAAATGTCTGCCAAAATGGAGTCCAGAGGCATTTTTTGGGTCTGCACCCCGTTGAGAACAATCCTTGGAAAATCAAAAATAAACTTGGAGGTTCAACACTAACATGCATTTGTGAATTTGTCCAGCAATGTCACGCTAGACATTATGTGCTCAGGATGGGTAAACAAGAGGAAAAGAGGAAGAATGAACCTTCAAATTATTGCACCTGATTCTGTCAATGGCACAGCCCTTCCCACGTCCCCACTTAGTGTGGCTTCTGGAGATGTCTGTTTGTTGGAACTAGTTGACCTCACAAATATTTGGTAACATATTAGAACGATTTCTGGATCAGAAAAGTAAATATGTTAGTGTTAGAAATATGGATAGGGTTAGAAATATAGTACTTTTTGTTAGCTGAAGTCTATACAAAAGAATAACAGCAATTTCTATGAATCAAATGAGAGCGATAATTTTCACATGCACAGGATATATATTTAAATCCAGTTATGTGTGCAGACTTTTGCTACAATTGAATTGATGCCCTCAGATATTTCCATTTTGTATTTTTCAAATTCAAGTGTTTCTTTTGAAAATATTCATCACTTTGAATTTAGTTGCCATAGACGGCCTTTTCAGAAACACATAAAAACAGAATTAATCATAGTCCTAACTACCACAATTCGATATTTTCTCTCTTTTATTATTCTCTCTTTTTTCCATTCCTGAGCTACAGCCAAGTCTAGCGAGAGGCAATCGGACAGCCTTTTATCCTCAGAAACTTTTCGCAAAATCTTGCAAGCAACGTGTCGCAAACCGGTCATTTCATTTTCCCGCCTTAATGATGAGGGTCCAAGTAAACAATATTTGTTGTCTATGATTGCCTGTATGAACAAGGTCTAGTTTGTTTTTTAACAAGACATGCTTTTCTCACGTCATTCAGATAATGCTGTGTATTTTGCACCTGTAAGTTCACCTCGTCACCCAGAAATAGACACAAAGGCGGAGCCCTGTAATTGGTGTTATGAGCGACATCTGTGTTTGTCCTACGGATGACACCTCTGTGGAAAGGGTCTGTTGACACCCTAATCATTACGAGGATTCTGTTGCTTCGATGGGAAAGGGAACTACCCTCTGAACCCACGCACGCACACACGCACGCACTGCACGCACGCACGCACGCACGCACGCACGCACGCACGCACGCACGCACGCACGCACGCACGCACGCACGCACGCACGCACGCACGCACGCACACGCACACACACACACACACACACACACACTTTGAACAGCTTGGGGAAGAGACCTTGATGAGTGTCTTGATACTATTCATGTTGCAATGGGTAACATTGCAACTAGCTCGTAGCTTAAACAGACCTGGACATATCTGTAGTCACTGCCGAACGATTGTGATCTCAGTAATGTTTCTCTTCTTAAAATGTTTTCTCATCTTAAAACTGATATATTGTGCAAATACAAAATGCTGGCCAGCCCATGCCTCCCTTTCTTTGTTTACAATAATCGTACTATCTACACTCCCAAAACCCTTCTTTCGTCCCATCCAGCCAGCCGAGCTACGCTAGTTTATGTCACACAGCCCACATAGCCGGTAAGAGGGGCCGGAACACTGTTATTGCTGTTATTTATTGTTTTTTGAATACTGAACAATTCAGGGATGTGAATGTTTTAGAGAGGTTTGCAGGAGGATGTCACACGCAGAAACAAAACAGCCTTGGAAGCATATGCTGAGTGAACAGAGTCCTATATGGAGTATATCTCAGATGAAATATATATTCAAGCCAGAGAATTCTCAAACGCAAATACGCTCGTCTGGTAAATATACAGGAATAAGGGAGGCAGGAGCAGGACAGAATAATGAATGTTAGCAAATAATTACTTTGATTTGCTGACAGTTATTCGATTTGGGAGTGCAATTTGCTAATATACTGAATCTGTGTGTGTGTGAGCGCCTGTGTGTGTGTCAAGGTGTGTGTGTGTGTGTGTGTGTGTGTGTGTGTGTGTGTGTGTGTGTGTGCGCGCGTGTGTGTGGTGTCTTCAGGTGTTGCTCTTACACTCCATAGAGATGATTTATCCATCTTGTCAATCTTTCATAATATTATTAATAAAACTCCACAAACTTTACACTTCTTTCTGATATAATATATGATATGACATCAGTTAGGAAACAATCAAAAGTCAGCTGTCAAGAAGGCTACGAGATTAATTTCGAACGCTGCACATGCTGGTAAATTCACAATGGCTTCACACCTGATTGAGTTGTTTCTAATCGAATAAAAATATGTTATTCGAATCAGCACTCACTTACATAGCGGCTGTGAGTCTGAGAGGGGCCAGGTTGGGGTTCACAAGGTGGAAGCAGAGCTGAATAATATATGGAGGGGGCTCAGGAAGCACCCCTCAAAAACATGGTCATTGTATTTTTGATGTATTTTTCCTATTTCTACCAGAATTTTCCAGCAGCATACTCAAAGTGGGGCAGAATGTCGCAGCAGGATTATTGGAATATCTGCCCCTGTGAGTAGGTTTGGTGATTTGTATTTGTATTTAATTATCGTGTCTGTCTGTGTACTGTATTTATATTTAACACAGATGTCAGCAGCAAAGATGTGGAAATATTACATCACACACATTTTCCTGAAGAATTACAACAACGTGATACTGGTTAATCTAGAGCTATAGAAAAAAAAATGGCACTAATCCACCAAACACCAAGATCATTTAACAGAAATGTCCATTGGTATCAACACACACACAGGCATGCTCTCTCTATGAGTAGGTTCCCTCTAAATGAAGGTTTTAAACATTAGCGCCGCCAGGCTCATTTTAAATCGAGGTTGATACTCATCAAGGTAATGTAATAATAATGTTTTCCATTCAATGTGAGTTTTATTCGAGCAATCATACAATAACCTCTAATTTGCAGTAAACTCATACTTCTTTATTTAAATTGACAGACGTTTCATCATCTCCAGTACACCTGCAAGATGTGAGAGCCAAAAAATCTGTGATTCAGGAGATCAAGGTAAATAGACTCACAGATGAAACATGTATCTACTATCCAATGAGAGGCAACCGGTGGTAGGAGATTTATTCTAACACAGTAAGCAGGAAGTGATGTCGTACGCACACCTAGAACCCAAGTATAATTATGACAGAAGCAGAAATACAAAAATATATCTCAAATACAATAACACACAAACACACACCTACACCCACACACCCACACACACACACACACACACACACACACACACACACACACACACACACACACACACACACACACACACACACACACACACACACACACACACACACACACACACACACACACACACACACACACACACACACACACACACACACACACACACACACACACACACACACACACACACACACCTAGACACACACACACACACCTTAACACACACAAAGGCACGCACATGCAAACACACTTGCTGATACACGTGTTCAATTGCTTGTTTTTAGGTTTGCTTTCTTCGTCTCAGTTGGATTCTCTTACCAAACGTGCAAGATTGTAGCGGGAAACAAACCAAGATACCCCTCGGGGCTATCAGTGTTTTCTTTGCAGTGCACATTTAGTGTATAGTAAGTACCATACTTGATTAAATACACCCACAAGTTTAGTGTTTTCATTTCACGCTTTCAAATTGAATTGTTTATATGTATATACAATACATACATATATATATATATATATATATATATATATATATATATATATATTATAATATATATATTATATATATATATAATATATATATATATATATGTATATATATATGCATGTATATATATACAAAACACCCAAAGAAAGTTGCGGTTATATTCCGTTTGCCCACATGATGCGTTTTGTAGCCATTGTATCCGCCAGAATGGGCCTGTTGTCATCGGAAGACTGCAGACAAGTGGTGCCCCAATGACCTTGGGAGCTTTTCATCTTGTTCAGTCTTCTATTAAATGTCTTGTTCTTTGAATTATTCACATTTGTTTTGTGTACAGTCTCTCTCCGACCGCACTCTCTCCACTTCTATGGATGTTGTGGGTAATTTTCCAGGTTACGGACAAATACCAGGTTACGTTATCTTTTTGTTTATCGGTTATTCATTAGAAAAAAATGAACACTTACTTCCCCCCACAGGGTAGCAGTTTTGATAGCCAGTACTTTTGCCCTCGCTTCTATATTGATTGTATGGCTTAATTGTTCCTCGCCTCGCTCGTAAGTGTTCATATAACGATAGATATATATTCCTATTCCATCCCTAACTACCTGTAGTTAGTGTCGTATTTATGGGCCACTAAATTGGAAAACTGCAGTTGTTTCTTAGTCGTGGCACACGTTAGCCAATAAACCATTCTGCGACCATGGCTACCTGCATACAGCAGCCTGCTACAGCTTTCCACATTTACAACAAATGGTCCTTCATAGTAAAACACACCAGTTTCAGCGCTCTTCTTCTATGCTGTGCCTTTTTTCCTTAACATCTAACCACCAACTACAGAGTGCAACGCAATAAATCCATCCCTAAGCTTGCGTTAAACAAAACAACCCAAAGCTGGATGATTTGCATAGGCCCCCAGTTGGCCCAGCTTGCACCAAATTGTTTGGGGAGGCAATATTTGGCCGCTGCACAGAAAGACTAATTAGACTTGACGCAGGACTTGACTATTGAACACCTTTTATGAACCAGCCTGCCTGGTACTAATTACCTTACTCCTACGCTGGTCAGCAAATAGTTGCAGCCTTAGGCCACCATGTGCATTAGTCCATTGCGGGTGTAAAATGTAACTGCCAAAAAAGGTACATCCTGATATTGTTACCCTGTATTGTTTATTCTAAACCATACTATGTTCGATTAGTCATGAGAAGTTATTTTTAAAGTGTGTCTACCTGGACTCTACCTGACTATACAGGAGTATGTTTGTATGTCAACTCTTGTATTCCAGCCTACATTTATACGAGAGGTGATTAAGAGATTGTTTTCTTCTTCTCAGTTTGAAAACACTAAAACAAAGAGGGCTCTTGGGCCCATCAGTGTTTTTCTTTGTACATTTGGGTAGACTCTCTGATGTCAAAAGTGGGTCAACTCCGGAATGGCTCGTAATTGCTATTCAACCTCACACCTGGTAGTAAAATATGCCTTTCCTTTTTTATTAGGCTGGTCACGTTAGCTTCAGGTAGGAGTCCTGATTGGCCACTGCTGTGCCTTATGTCCGGTTGGACTGCAGTACATTAATAAAGCTCCACTTAGGAGACACTAACATCATGATGTAACAAGACCATGACCAAAACAATGGCCAGACATGCAATGGCCATGTCGGATGGTCATCTGCAGGTGTTATATGGCTATTACAGGGACTACGCATATGATTTTTAAATGCATAAATGACATAAAATTGCCAATATATAAACAGGCTGTAAAACTTAAGGTGTAAACTAAAATCCCCTGTTATAGCTCATTTTCAAACTATAAGTATAAAAAAACAAAACAGGTTTTGGTCTTATAGTTCTAAGAAGGTTATCCCCATGGTTACGACCCATTGCAACTTTTGTGATACTATTTTTTAGTATGGTCGTTGTGTTTAAGCGTTTTAATAAGCTGTGTTGTATAAGAAATATGCCACACACAGTGGCATTAATCGGGTGTGTCCGGGAAGCTGAACTATACCCTCAGAAGTGAATGTCAAAATCATCCATTGCTCAGAAAGAACTCCACCCGTCCGCACATCCACACACACCTCACCACCGGTGTCCCTTTATTGTGACGTTGAAGAGTATACTAAAAGTCACTCCGACATCAGGAAAGAGAACGTATCTCAATCTGAGCAGATTACACAAACTGGTGGAGACTGGCCTCAATACCATAGGAGTTTACTCCTTTATTTTATTTGTTTACTATTTTATTTATTTTGCCTCTTATTTCAGTAAAATTATAACGATGGCTTAGTACTCGTTATAAAAGTATAATGAGCACTATGTTGAAGATAATATAAGACATATTACCAAGTTTAAAACAAAACAAAGACCATTTTTGGGTTCATTGCCCTTTTAAGAAATTAGTCCTTCCCTGCCTGTGGGCTGATTAATATTATATTTGAACCAGGTTGGTTTAGTCAGAAAAGGAAATGAGGCCTTAAGTGCCGATAATGACAAATCTTTCTTTTCTCTTTTCGTTGTTCTTTAATCGCACTACAGGGCTTTGAATGCACGAGTTCGAGCTTGAGGCGCTTCACTTACCGAACAAAGTGGCCAGTCGTGAGAAGAAATTTCTGATTCTTACACAAAGTAGCTTACATTTAAGTAATACATACAAGCATACATGGCTCATGATATCGTATTTCAACCATTCCACGACTGATAGATTCATTAGTGCATACTCACAAATGTATCAGGAACATAATTACAAATCAACAATATCCTTTAATGACTTAATTAAACATAAACCGAAAAAAAACAATTAAATAAAAATGTGTAACAGAGATCTTTCACAGGTCTTTCGATGAGTTCAATTACATGTTATATGTGCCCTCTCCCTCCGGTTCAAACATCTCCTTTAGACACAGAGAGACCCAAGGTCTTGGTGTCCTCACTGGGAAGAGCTCACTGCTATCTCGACCACTCAGAACAGCGTATGCCCGCTCCCACAATGGCACATAATGGAGGAAATCATGTTGACGTTGGCAGAGAATAGTGCAGACGTAATCACCGTGAGCTAATAACTCGAGGCAATCACTGAGCTCAGTGGCTTCATTATTAATCGCGACCGGCCGTTAAATTTCCCTTTCCCTTCTCCCTCATTCATGCTATGGCTATAGGGAGAGGCGGAGAAGTTCCCCGGGTTCGCTTCGGTCGCTTTGAATGGAGGATCAGAAGGTGATAATCCGATTACTTATGTGTAGAAACGTATAGTAAAACGGCTGCTTCTTTGAAGACGAAAGACACACAGAGACAAGTGGACAACTGCAGATAAGGAGAGACATTGACATTGAGAACCGAGTCAAAATCAAACTTTGTGATGTTAACCTCCCCCCTCGGGGGGAAATATAATTGTGCTGTGATGTTCTGAGCCATGATTTTGAATGACAAAAGGGAGTCGTTAGGGCGGTCCACAAAGAAGTTGAACTGCATGTGGAAAAGGTCACAATTTGCTAGACTGGACTGTTGTTGATTAAGGATCATATCACAAAAGCCAGGAATCAAACCCTTTTGTCTTCCTCTTCAAAAGAAGGGACCGCAGAACATGGATTAAAATCAGTTTTCCTTCTAATGACAAGTTTGTAGAGTTAATCAGCGCTCAGCAAAAATAATCTGATGGCAAAAAGAACAGAAAGCGGGGAGAGTGGGGTAAATTGTCACACTTTTTACTCTAGGTTGAATTTCTTACTAAGTATGAGCCCAACAGATTTCCTTTCAACATGTGATGGTAGCCTAGAATGTTAGGTAGAAATGGAATGGGCTCTTTGCACAGCTCCACTACTTCCTGTGCCGTGTTCCAATACCCGTACTTCCATGAGTATACTTAAAGGAAGTACACTTTCTGCACTATCCGTACTCACTTGAGTACACTATTTTTTCAGATGTAAGTGCTGTTCCAAATCGAGTACTCTGTGGTGCACTTACCGGAAATGACGATTGCGACAGCCGCAGTGCAGGCGCTGTCACTTCGGATCCATTATTTTTTCGAGTTGAGTGCTCAGTGTAGAGTTCTCAGCGCTCAGCTAAGTAGTAATCGATGGCTGCCGTAAGAGTAAGCGGGAGAGTGGGTGTCATTCGTCACACTTCACGATAGCCCGTTTTAGTACGACATCCGGGTCCTTGAAGTGTACTTCTTTTCGCCGGAGCTGAATTGGAACGTACTGTGTACTCAAATTTGGCTAGTTAGGTACGAAAGGACTGGGCTCTTTGCACACTCCACTACTTCCTGGACTTAGTGCTGCTCCTTTATTTCCTGTCTTACATTATTGGACAAACTGATTAATCCAGGTGTGTCTGACCATTGTGACTACTCAGACACACCTGGATTAATCAGTTTGTCCAATAATGTAAGACAGGAAATAAAGGAGCAGCACTAAGTCCAGGAAGTAGTGGAGTTGTGCATAGAGCCCATTACTTTGTTCTCCCACAGCTTATTCTTATGAAAAGATGTGAACTATCAAATACATCATGCACACTTGTGACAATTTACCCCGACCCTGGGGTAAGTTGTCACATACTATAAGTTGTCCCAATGTTATTTCAATGGGATTTTTTTAAAAATGGAGATCAACCAAAAAAATGAAAAATCACAAAGTAAGCACCGCTAGTGACAGCTCATACTACATCAAAACATGTCTTTCTAGTTCACTACTATTCAACTGACTCAATTTAGTACAAAATAACCTCACTGTGGTTGCAATGTAAGTTTGTAAGTTGTCACAATGTGATTCTATTCAGAAAAAGAGGAACAAAGGAGACCAATATAAAATTACAAGGTCACGTTTTATTTCATTGAAATGTAGGCATGAACACACTACACACACTGAACTGCACACACTGAACTGAAATGTTGTCATTGCACACTGAACTGTACATTTGTGAACGTTTCGGTCAACCGACCAGATTGTTATCTTTAGGCCCATTGATGTTAGCCTACTCACTGTCACTGTCTTCCAGACAGTTACGACAAATGTAGGGTCTGCGCACTCCATCTAGGCAGAGGACATGTGCCCACCACTTGCATAATATGCACTGCTCCCATTTCTCCTTTGGTCGGCTGTTGGAAAAGGGTTCCATGCACATAAGGCAGTAGTACTCCTCTTCATCAGATGAAGACTCTGCCTTTCTCTTTCTCTTCTTCTCCACAGGTGGTGCAGTTGCTTTGGGGAAGAGAGCTTTCTTTTTCTTCTGCAGGCTAGCTGCCTTTTCCTGCTCAATCCTCTCCTTCACTGGGGTATCAGTCAAGATACTGCTTGAGAGAGTCCTTCTCTTTTGGGCATTTTTCCTAGGCGCAGCCTTTGGAAAAGGACGTAGCTCCTCTGGCGTCACTCTCCTCTGTCCAGAGCTAGTGGAAGGAGAGGTGTGTGTTGGAGTAGCCTGCGGTGCTTTAGGCTTTGGACCTGGGCAGGACTGGGCTGGTCTTATCTGAGCTGGGCAGCTGGGCTGGGGTGCACTGGGCGAGTTAGCTAGGCTGGCGTGAGGTGCACTGGGTTGGTCAGCTGGGTGGGCATGAGAGGCACTGGGTTGGTCAGCTGGGTGGGCATGAGAGGCACTGGGTTGGTCAGCTGGGCTGCTGGGCTGGGGTGCACTGGGTTGGTCAGCTGGGCTGCTGGGCTGGGGTGCATTTGGCTCAGCAGCTGGGCTGAAATCAGCTGGGCAGGGGCGGTCTGTGGTTGAGGCTGGAGCAAATGCCGTCTCCGGGAATATATCTCGGTGGAAAGGATATATTCCACTCTTCCGGAATCCTGCCTGGATGTTGCTCTGGGTCATCGCGAGGGGGAAGGCTATGGCCACGATTTGGGGGATATCATATATCACCATAGTTTTCCCACGGTTAAATTGCATCCAGGCAGTGGTGCAGTGTTGACATATGTCTTCAGAGGGCCGTAGACGGACACGTCCAGGGGCTGCAGGCGATGTGAACAATGCGGGGGGAATGACAACATGACGATCCCATTCTCCTTCGCATAGTTCAGCCCCTCCACTGACAGGTGGGAGCTGTGGTTGTCAAGGAGTAGGAGGCATGGCCTCTCCTTAGTGCACTTTGTGTGGGACACAAAGTGCTTGAGGAACTCGAGGAAGTGGTGCTCCTTCATCCATCCACTGGGGTTTGACGCTCCTGCACTTCCGGTGGGGGCATGTCCTAGCCAGTGGCTCTTGAAGTTCACCAGGGGGAAGATGAAGAAGGGGGGGATTGTGTTGCCAGTTGCAGACACTGCACAGGTGAGAGTGACCAGGGTCCCTCTTTCCGCAGAGGTTAAGGCTCCGACCTGCTTGTAGCCTCTCCTTGCTACCACTTTGTTGGGCCGATGGACTGTGGTCACCCCAGTCCTGTCCATGTTCCAAATAGACTGGAGCTCAAACTGATACCTCACCATCACCTCTTCCAAGTTGGAAAAGAATAGGCCAACGTTGTGCCTGTTAAACGCAGAAGCACGTGCCTCGCTGGTGGGCTCCGGGATCCTAATGGACAGCTTCGGGTGTCGCTTCAGAAAGCCTCTGAACCAGTCTGGACCCGTCTTCTCCTTAGCTGCCCAGTTGGTTCTGTCTACAAGACCGTTAGCCACAGCAAAATGGTAGGCCAACTTCCGGACCTCAGTAGGAGACAGGCCAAAGTAAATATCAGAGGCACGAATTATGTAGTCCTCTAACTGCTGCTCCTGCTCCTCACTGAAAACCTTCCGGTGTTTGGTATAACCAACTGACATTGAGTGTTGCTGGTCTTCCTCAGCCATCGCTTGCCTGACACAATATCTTGTGAGGGTTCGGTAGTTTATACCAAACGCCATTGCTGTAGCCCGGATGGACTGCTTTTCTTCATTGACCTCCCTGACTGCCCTCATCATCACATCAGGCAGAGTTTGGCCGTAGTTGGTCTTCCTGATGTAGTTTCGTCCCATTATTCTCTACAAAAAAGGGAGAAGCTATGTAAATGTTTTATAGAATTAAAGGGACAGTATGTAAGAATTGTACATCAAGTAATAAGGGTTTTCCAACATGACTAGGCTAAGTGTTTAGACTACGGCCACTTTGGCAGTGTTGAGCATCCTGCCTTATGTCCCTTTAAGGGAAATCAACATCTATTCAGGCTGGCAAGGCCATTTAAGTGCCTTAGCATGACCCTGCATATCACTTTGTATGCTTAACACACACTGGGGTAAGTTGTCAAATGTGACAACTTACCCCAAGGAGAGATGTGACAACTTACCCCAACTGGACTAATTTGCTAACAACAAAGCTAACTACCATTTAGCAACTAGCTAGCTAGCTAAAACAAATGTAAAATATAGCTCTCCCTTGATACTTTTTACTGGTAATACTTGTTTTTATATAAACCCATTGGATAAAAGATCACAAGAAAAACACTGAGAAAAAAAAAGTTCGAAATTGATATGAAAAACACAAAAAGTTCTCTTACTTAACCTTGAGTGTTTCCCGCCAAAATGCAGCATGTGGGTCATGTCAGAGTGGAAGTCTAAAAATGTCAGTACCAACGTTTTGTGGCAGCGCCCTCTAGTGGCTGAGATATAATGAATGTGACAATTTACCCAAGAGACAACTTACCCCACTCTCCCTACATTTGCACCATGATCTGTATCATTCGACATCTCTTTGAATAGTGTCGTTGCCTACCCAGTTGCAAAGTTTCATAAAGGAATGCCGCTGTCATGATCTATAACGTTTTATATATTGTGCACAGACATTTAAAGTGCATTGAATCTGAAAGTGAATGCAAAACATAACAACTGTTTAACATAAAATTAATCAGGAGGATGGACCACCCCCATTCCGTTGCATTGTATCAATACCAATTTAGGGTTACAAGGTTCTCAAGGACTCGTGATGCTTAAGTATGCGTTACCTCAATTTATGTCCGTTCCTGTACTCGTCAGCTTGATCAACTGCCCCGAGTCAGTTTCAGCCTTTGGTTATTTAAAGATGCGGCCAACGATTAAACACCAAACACCGAAATTACAGAGTTTGCAAAAAAAAAAAAAAAGATTAAGTTAATCAATACGGGAATATATCCGGAATTAACAGGCGCACTATGAACAAGATGCTGTTAATGTACAATTAGCAGAATCACATTATATTTCTCATTTCACTATTCGTCGTTGTACAAGGACGGTTGCTGGTCTCACCTCAGCTGAAAAAGACGTCGCCCACAAATGCACCAGATATTGCGCTCAGGAGGGGCTTCACAGCAAAAATGGGGAAGAAAAAAAAATGATATATAGTGCAGCCATTAATTTACCATCTACAGCAAAAGGCATCAGTGATCTGTGAAATCACTTTGTTCGTTGGAGTCGATTGCACTTTCCGTTCATTTATGTCTGATAATGACTAGGATTATGTGAATCTCCCCCCCATCGTCTGCCTGTCTCTTTGTGGCAGCCACAGTATGTCGGTGGAGGGAATAACATTCCCATGTTCTTTTAGATGACAAAAATAAAAAAAAGGCGCCTTTCAACTCTTGAAATTCATCAAAATAAACACATAAGAAGGCAATGGTAGGCAGGGGACACTCCCACCAGTGAATGAGCAACAGTTTTGTTTGCTGCGGTCCATGAAATAATCCATCAATGGGGTAGGAAATGGAAAGCAACTCCCATTGATTCTGTTCATTTTAATTGTCTATGTTCCGTTCTGCTCATGTGGTTTTATTGCACTGCGTAAAGACTGGCTGTACTCCCCGATTCATCGTCGCTGGGTTTCTGCTCAGGGTGCAGCGGTGCTGCTGTGGCGTTTTCCCACACTTTGGCTTCGGATAGAGAAGCAGAGATCTGATATTTAACTGACTTAAGAGAGGAATGTGTAGGTGGGCCCAGGCACATCTGTCTCCCATCTTCTCTGTGTGAGACTTGTATATTTGCAAAATCTTTACGATTTGCATAGTTTGGGAAGATTGTTTCTCCGTTGTAGAGTGTGAGATGTGAGCCTGTGGGGGATGTGTTTGGTCACTGGGATGTGACCATGCAGACACAAAGGAGAGACTGAGATGAGGTTGAATTACAACGCTTTTCAAAGCACTGTGGTGGAGGGAAAAGGTAATTTCTGTGGAAAAAAGGATGATAATAAGGGGATTATCCACACCTATGCTGCACAAAGCTGTAATGATTCCCCATATTGCCTTCTCCTTTTTAATGTTGTAAATAATGATTTAAATAACACTAATAGAAATGGAAAGAACAAGGTAACGGAGGCTGGATCTATTTCTTAAAAATGCATGTAATTCGTGTATTGCCAAATATATACTCCTCCAAAATGGAATCCCTCAGTGGCATACACAATATCTCACATTGATGGAACTGACAGCCTTTTGTGTCAGAGTAAATAATAAAATAAATATATAAAAAATGAATTCTACACCTCGCTGAGATTTGCAGCTTTGGAGAAAAAGAAAAGGGGCGATCCTCTCTCTCTTTCAGTGTGCTCTTGTAGGCCAGAGCTGAAAGGAACCCAATTAACCCGAGTTAGAGGCAGAACAACACTTTCCTTCCACAGCACTCTGGAGACCGGCTCCCCTCCCCCCCCCCCCCAGTATTAAAGTGGACCCGGCCCGACGCTCCCAACGTTTTCTAATTGAAACCTTTGGGAGGGACCTCTTGAGCTTTAGGAAAAGCATATCAATGTTAGGATGGAGACAAAGAGCTCCGTGGATCAGGGGACCCTGAAAAAAGAATGAAAACAATCCAATCAAAACCCCAACAACAAGCAAACAGCAATATAGGTTCCTGAACAAAAAGGAGGCTCACTTTCTACTCGGCTAATTCATAATTACTAGTGCAGCTAATGACGTAACCAATTTTTTTCTAGGCGTTGGCTTTATTCCTCGCCTCTCTCACGTGCCCTCATTTACACTGAATAAAACAAAAGAACATTTGTAAAATTAAGCGAAACCTGCAATATCGATTTCTTCTAAGCGAGGTGAATGAAGGAGAATTAATTAGGGCGGATTAATGTTTAAATGAGGTTCCAGGGAGAACCATTTCCCAGGAGTCGGTAATGACCCACTAGGCAGATGAAAGGGTCCACTTGTTTTGTTAGCACAGGATGCTAGGAGAGCAAGCAGGGGCTAACGGCAAGACCCAGTGGATAGGGCTTAACCTTTTCTAGTTTAAATTCTTTCCATTCAGATTTGACAATTGATGATCCTTTCAGTTAACTATTAACTACCAATTAGCATTTAGCGAGGCTCTTTTATCCAAGATAAATGTAATTTAGGAGGTTGGGGGTTTAGGCAACTTGCTCGAGGACACATACAGATGGACTGCTTGAATTGGGGATCAAACCCTTTTTCATAATATCAGAATATTCCATCAATGTTACTTTATACAATAAGAAAAAGAGTAATAGGTCATATAGTGTCAATTTTTTAATTTGTGGCCAGCATAAGGGCGACGTCAATGTCCGGGTCACATAACGACGTCATACATGACACACTCATGTTCTCTGTTGTTTGTACACTTCCATTAGACTGCGGCTAGGCTAAGTCTGAAAGCGGTGTACATCGAGAGGTTGTGGAGAAGCACGGACAGCACAAAGCTGTATTTAAAATAAAACATTTGAAAAGCAGCAACAATTCAACATTAATTGGCTGTCACCCTGTGGCCTTTACTTTGCAGATGTATTTAGTCTTTCTTTTTTCTGGAAACAATATATTATGATTATCATCTTATATGAATTTATGTCATCTTATTTCATCTTATAAAATATTTTATTCAAAGTTAATATTATCCTCTCCAACCCTCCATAAGGGTTCAATTCAAAAATTCAAAAAAGGGTTGCAAAAATAATCTGAAAGTATACAAATAATGGATCCATATAATTTGAGGACATGTTCTTTATGTACCAAATGACCTCTTGCCCAGCTGGGCAATTGATGCCCTCCCTGACATGGAGTGACTATAGGAAAAATCAATAGAGATTACTGAATGAAGTGTGCGGGTGAAAAACCTATATTTTCAGGATACATTGCAAAAACCTAACTGGATCACATTGACAACCAATGTGCACACCTCAATAGCAGTGGGTCTGGCGTGTTTCAAATACATAAATACAGAAGGGGAAGGAGCAAGGTTTAGCTTGGTCTACCTAGGGTCTTAACCAACCAACCAAATGATGTAATGTACATCTCAAAGTTAGGTAATAAACTAACTCACACTGTTATATATAGTTTATGAAACAATAGAAGGAAACCGATGGACAGAAATGACTTGAAACTGCAAGGCAATTAATAGAAGAGAAATGTCTGATGCCTACCCTGTTAACCATTTATATCATAATTAGCAGTCCATTACGGATTTCTGTTGTCGATCACTTTAAAAGGTTTTCAAGGTTTCATAAAGGTCCTGTATAATAGACTGCTTAATGACTCGTAGCCCACTTAGTGTGGCACCACGTTTACGTTCTCAGGGATATTGATATCACAGGCATATTTTTAGGGCTGAAAAACAGGACCGAGCTCATTTACTTCAAGCCCAGGCTGCACCAGATCTCCCTCAGATGCTAACTTTGGTTGCCAACGGTGTTAAAGGGCTATAGGCGGATGATCCCTGTGGCTGAAGATGTTATACTGTTTACATCGAGTCCTACTGAGAAACTCTATTAGACACAATTATTATCATTTTGTGACGCCTTGACATGATTAGCCCACTGAGGAATGGGCTAATGTCAACACTTCTTTCAAAATGGCCGTCACCTGCGCAAACCACCAATTACAGCAAGAAAGGGGGTCAGGGGTGGGGGGGTAGGGGGGGGATGCCACGGGACAGAGAAAGAGAGGTGGGGAGGGGGGCAGAAAAGAGGTCCACAATTCAGTTGAAATAAAGCTGCCCAGGACTGCGTAGAGATTAACTGTCTTTACTTGGCAGCACGGCAGACAGTTCTTGGGTGTTCCCCAGCTTTCAATTTGTCAGGCGTAATGCAAGACGCGAGGTGCCTGCGCTTGTTTCATTTCCATAAATTTGCAATTCATTTGCGCATGCCAATTTTGACAGAGCCACCGGTGGACAGTGGACACTTTAACTGGTCATTATTTATTTTGGCCCATTTGCGTGATTTAAAGAGCAGCGCTACTGGGTGATTAAGCTGGGTCAGCTTCTAGCCGTGCCGATAGTGTGGGGAGGGGTATGGATTTACAGTAGATTACCGTCTTAAGAGGGGACACAAGAGCGATGGTCCCACCTTATTCGTTCTTCTCGCATTCCAAATTCAAACAGCGTCATGGTCAAGAGCAGCAAATACATGGCCTCTGTATCTTTTCTATTGTTTTTGTTTTGTTGTTTTTTATATCAACATAAGATTTGGCACAAATCAGCAACCTTGCTATCAGCTGTCGGATGCTAAAAAATAAGTGTACATCTGTTGTGGGACATTCAAATGTCACTTAATGTTTCCCTTCACACAGGACTGATTATTAGCATAAATATTGAGACAAATGTGTAATTGCATACGTCAATTTGTTCAATTACATATTCAAAGGGAAGTTTGACTGTCATTTGTCTCTCATGTCATTAGGAGTCTCTCATAAAGTATAATATACATATTATTTGGCCTTCAGTATTGAGAGATACACATCTTTACCTATGAACGTGGAAAAAATTGCATTATGTCCACCGTTTTGAAGTGATTCATGACAAGCCCCCAGGAACAAAAACGTTTTCACGCAATTACCCTGAACACTGTCAAAAGACCCTGAACACTGGCACCAATATCAGCACATTTCATCCCGGAAGCAGGGGATTGTCATGTTGAGGTGCGGGCATGGTGAGGGGGTCACATTAAAACAATTAAAACCATCACGTCTGATTAGTAATGTACACAGCGGTGACCAAAACATGTATTCCTAACCACACGACAGATTAGCTCTTCCGAACGTCATCTCCCTTTTAGAGCTAAGGCAAAATCCAACAGAAATGTTTGTTGATTGATGACAGACAACTCAGGCTCAGCAATAGACCTTATTATTCACGTGATAATAAAGCGCCTTATATATTTATGCGTTGTTTAAACATCTAATAATCATGCAGAATATAGTGAAGCACTTGTGTATTCTTCATTCCCTTTCATTGCATGAATGAAAAGGTACTGTTTTCTTAATAAGTTCACCAAATAATTTAGAGAAATCCTATGAGATACATAACCAGGCGAGTTTAATAAAATGTAGAACCGAATAAAACGTTCTCTCAAATGACGACTCCAAATACAAAATCATTTGCATCTTAAAAATTCCAGTATTTCCCTGCACTTCATCTACAAAACAGATTTTTGACAAACATAATCACGGAATAGTCCTAATAGTGTTCATATGCAAAGCATTTTATGATAAACTATTTACAATTTGGATTGCTCATTAGATTTAGCCTATGTCAGAATGTGATTAATTATGCCAGACTGCAAGACTTCTGTTGGTGTCAAGTTGATGTATATTCTGTTTTTTCACCCTAATGAACAGAGGAATCTCAAACACTGCAATCACAACAACAGCAGTGAGTACTCATTTTCTCAAGGCAGCCCCAGACTCTGCAGATGAGGGATTTTAAGAGTTTGGATTTGGTACCATCTCTGGTGCTTTCCCCCCACAACCATCAGTTTTGTGAATAAGAATGTACTTTCAACAGGCTCTGGTTGGAGTGTGGCATAGGATTCGAGAATATTCAAGGCTGGACCAGTATACTGGTCAAAAACATGCATAACTTTGCCCAGCTGAAAAGTTCTGTGTTTAAATCTCAATGTCTGCTGTAGGCATCCGCAAGATTCCTAACCTTGGGACGAAATTTGATAATAAACTATAACTAAATTAAACAAATAATGAAATGTGTGTTTATAACAAGAATAATCATTTACACACCAAGTATATACGGATGTTCCATATAATCCACTGTTTTTATGAAGTGTTTATCTAGTAATAGAAACAAATTGAAAGTGCACAGAGGATGAAATGAAGAGGCAGATGTTTCCGCAGTCATCTAAGCAGAACCTGCCTGTTGTATTATAACTGAGAAGAGAGAGTCTGTAACCGTAGCCCCTAATCACAGTCTATTGTTAACAGGCTTAATCTATTGCATCATCAGTTGTATCAAAAGACACACTGTGACTTCAAAGATAATCCAACACGGCCAGTGACCTGAGCCTGCAGTTAAAATAAATGAGTTGCTCTTTCAGCAGTTTCTCTTCTGTGGTATGTTTAAAATATAACTTTTTTTAAATTAAGGCATTGTACTCGCAAAATAAGATGGTAAGGGTTGGTTAGGTTCTCAGAGAGCACGCTGAATGATTGCAAGGTCAGGAAGCCTTTTGTAAGAAAATAAACTATTTAGACATGCCATGACCCAATTATAAATATAATCCGAATGTATATCATAGGTTTTTAAAACATCTAATTGAATGATCCTCAAAATATGACACCCAGCAAAGTAGTGTATGGCTATAATTATATAAAAATGAGTCTTTATAAATATGAAAAACAAACTATAATTTATTAATACATAATAGCCTAACTGTGTTGAGGCCTTTGTTATTCCCCAAAAGCCCTCGACTTAAGTTCAAAGGAATTCAAATGGCTCTCTATGGAGTTCAAGAAATAACCCTTTCTAAAACCCTTCTCAGAACCGCAGGGCTACTTGGTTTGTCCTTCGTTCAACAGCACTTGAAGCTCCTCCACATGTAAGTGACACGCCATACCTTTATTTTACTGATCTTTACCGTCGATAAGGTCATTGACAGGAAGAACAATTTAATGGGCAAGTAATGATGGGGAGAACCGGGTTGTCATCCCCCCCCCCCTCCCCAGGCCTCTCAGAAAGTCTTCCCCATGCTCCGCTGAAATGCTCCTTCTTCTTCTGAAAATCTTCTGAAACGCTCTCACTGTTTCATTATGATGAGGCTATGGGCTAAACGTAACCAAGCATATCAAATATCCTGAAAGCGCGTAATAAATAAATCATTTTATGCATTCCCATTAGTGGTGGGATGTGTGCGCTCCTCTGTAAACCGTCTAGTGGCCGTACTAGCAAAACAAAAAAGGCTGCGATGCCCACTCTCTCTCTCTCTCTCTCTCTCTTTTTCCCCCTTCTCTCTATCGCTCTTTATCGGCCAAGCTCTCTCCCATTTTTGTCTCTCCGACTTTGAGACACAACAGCGCGTTTATTCCCATCCTCTTGAATCACAAATGTTTTATCAGTTCACTGTTTCAAGCTGTTGGTTTCCATGCTGTGGTCACGGTCAATGTACACTCCTCTCTTTGTCTGTCTAATTTGTCACACCCGCATGAATTGTTAGGCGGCGGCGATAACTCTGCTGCAGTCATGATGCTGCACTGAGGAAAAGCAGCCGTGTTCTCCTCAGTGCTGCACTTGGACAAATCTAAGTGTTTTTGGGGATGAGACGCATGAAGAGAAGGGTTTTAGGTACCTCAAAATAAATCAGAATTTGAATTCATATTTGGATGCCGTGGAATAGGATTTGCATTGTATTTGATTTTTGTGTTAACCGAGCATTCAAAGCAATATTATTGTCTGAACTTATGTATTTTTCTTGCTCAATCTTTGTCTACTAAGTAATATTTCAAAACTCTTCTGGCTGATGCATCTTTTCAGGTGTGATTGCACTGGTGTATTATCATTGTCTCTGCCAATGCATTTGACGCTACATTATGAATGTAATGGATGTTCAGATTGGCAGACGATCTGTAAAATGTATAGATGGGAAGAACAACAAGAATTGTAGTGTGCCCATCATAATAGCTGGGCGGATCAAATAAGAGTGAATTGTGGGAGTGAGATCATGCATGCACAAACTGCTTAGTGCAAGAAGCCTGTTTAGAATACCAACTACACTTACTTCTCCAAGATTTTAATATTGAACAATCCCCACACACGTGAAATTATTAATTCATTCACACCACTTTGCTGTAAAACATTGTCTTTATGCTCACATAGCAGATCCTGATAATATAATTTAGGGTCATGCAAGACAATATTAACATATCCCTTGAATTTAACTCACCTTAACCTGGAGTACATTTGATTTAAGTGCATGCATTAAATCTCAGACTGAGAGACATTCCCAGGTGGCTCTCACATTTCACCACCTGCATCCTGGTGCAGGAATCTGTTTTTATTTGAATGGTTTCATTGTTTAGTTATGTAAATTGCCTCTCTGTATATTATATAATATATATATATATATATATATATATATATATATATTATATATATATATATATATATATATATAATATATATATATATTATATATATATATATATCATTCATTCACATCATTTGTGCCAACTGGGTCATCATATTTGATGTATTTATATATTTTTTATTAATTCTTGTAAAATTATTAGGTTATACAGAAACATATACTAAGTAGACACCCCTTGTAAGGATATTGACGTTTTTTTAACGTGAACGTGGTAGAAAAGATGTCTCTGAATTTGCTCATGTTATCTCATCAAGCAAGATGTTCTTAAGCCTGGGGCCCCAAAACTGCAAAAGCTTGAACAACCATAATTTTCAAGCCCAGACTTGGAAAGTCAGGAAGGGCCCAGCCTGTGGATATCAGCCTGGCTACAGGGTCGTAGGGGGTTGGCATATGGAAATTTGTATTAGACCCGTCGGCGTTTGAAAAAGTGATTAGTATTTCTTTAGTTATATGAATATAATTTCTAAAGTTCATGGTTCAAAGTAACTCTGAGGTTCATGAAATTGCATTACATTTTAGGAATAGTATAGGACCCATGTTGCGCTCTACACCGGGCTATAATTTGCAGATGACAGTGTAATGTTTAGTTTTCTCACGTAGGATAATTCCAAAGTATATCTGAGGTACAGCTGCATGAGTGCATATGACAAACATTACCATTGAAATTGTACATCTAAAAAAGCGGAAGGATGTACATTTATATCAAAGAAGGCCTAAAATAGAACCTTGGGGTACACCATAGGTAAATCTCAGTCGTGAATAAAAAGTAGTCACTGTAGAATGTAGAAAATTTTTTATTATGTAGAAAATAAAACCTTGAAAAGGAAAAGGAAGAGGTAAGATCGAAAGAAATCAAACAGAAAAAAACATGAAATAAAGGAATTGTGCTTTTACAGTTTAGTTAAGTCTGTAGGAGGAATGCAGTCGCTGTTATATTAAGTACATAAATTAAGAGTGCATAAAATGTTGGGGACTTGGATTTTTCTCTTAAGTCTTGTTTAGAAATAAGGGTGAAGAACAGATGGATACGTGTTTACATGCAAGAAAAGGGCTGATGAGACTTTCACCTCAAAGGGCTGAGCTACGCTGGTCGGCTTCTTTAAGAAGAAAACACTGAACTTTCTTATTTTACTGCCTTCTGATGCAGTTCTTGTTTGCGGATCTCAAGAACACATGTTACCTGATCCTTTACCGATGGTAAGGTTATGAAGACCTGCTCCTCTGTGGTACGATGTGTGGGTTTGAGGCAGTTGAAATACGAAATCCGAGCAGCCTGTCAAAGAGACAGAAAAACAGCTTTTTCTTTGTAGTGTCTCTATTCCGTCTTGACTAAAGGATATACAATCAAGAGTATGACCCTTCACTTGATTAAAACTTGGAAGATTGTTTGTAGACTCAGTTACCAACGAGTGGGAGAGCAGATAGGGATGTTAAAATCCCCATGAAGATCATTTTCGATGAAATGAGGCACTCAACTTTTGTATAAAAAACTTTTTTTTTGCTTGGGTGGTCAGTAGAATATAATGAGAATCACTGGGTGGTTAGGATTTTGCATAAAAGTAACTTCTTTGAACATCTTCAAAGAAGTAGCTGTCTTTTAGAACATAAGTTAGGGGGGCTGTTAAATAGCGTGGGGGTGACTTCTACTAAGAGCTAGGTTGTCGCACAAGGCCATGTTTGTGTTATAATATAAATAATGAAGAGGCCTATTCATTCTTCTCTTTTCAATGTTTACAGGCATGACACAGTAGCAGTAGCAACAAAGTAAGATAAATGGTAGATGAGGAAATAACAATAGATAACAAAGATAATGATAAAAATCATTGCAAACACAATTTCGGGAACAAAGAGAGAAAGACGTTGCAAGTCCATTCTTGTTATGTATTACTGGTCTGCGTACCTATAAACACAATTTCCCTATTTCACACTTAAAGGGCCCTATCTTGCATCCGGCGCAAGTGACTTAGTCACTGGCGCATGTGTCGTTGCTAGTTTACAACTGGCGCAGAGCGTTCTTTTGCCACCAGCGCCACTCGCCGGTAAATTAGGGAATGATCTTGCGCCCCAAGGGGCGGTTCGGTGGAAGGAGGAGGCGTGTTCTGGCGCAAACGGTATTTTGACGTTTCTGAAAACCATTGCGCTACTGACCAGGAAATACCTGGTTTAAAGTCAGTGGCGCGTTGTTCAGATGCTATTTTAAGGGCGCATGCATACATGCGCATGCGATGCATACATGCGCATGCGATGCATACGGATTGCTTGTGCACCTCGCGCATACACTTTGCTTCTCTCATCTACACGGACAGCAGTTCCCATTTTTGCAAACCATACATAATTACAAGGACAATAAAATATTACCAAACAAGGAAAATCATTGTGGTGTCCATAAAGATAAAATAATAATATTATAATATATTATATTTTGTCCAGCTGCTGAAACCAATTACGGCGATTTTCCTCCCAAGCCGCTTTCACGGAAGGCAATTTGGGTGGGTTTCTCCCATCCCCATATAAAGCCAAGTCGCGTTTCTTTGACTACTCTGACAAGCACATCGGTATCTTCTGTGGTGGAACCCTTTCATTGCGTGCGCCTGGCAAACCCGCCATCATAATAGCAATCCGCCATGGAACATGCGCCGATCGTTTCTTAAAAGGGGATTGCGAGAAAACGCTGATTGGTTCATTGCACGTTACGCCCAAACCACACCTACGGGTAATTAGGCTGCTTCAGACCAACCCTTTTGACACTTGCGCCGCGGCGGAAGTGTCATTTATCCGCCTGTAAAATAGCGATAGCGCCGTAGAACCGCCCACAAAGCTACTTGCGCTTTGCGCTTTCCCACTTGCGTTTCAGACCGTTAAAATAGGGCCCTTAAGAGTAGAGCAATATTAATTGAATACAACACAAGCAAACTATTTCTAGATTCATCTTATGTTCATGGTACATCATTATAATCATCGTCATCAATAATAATAATAATAATAATAATAATAATAATATTGCAAATTTTCTGAGTTGGCTAGGCACTTTCTTACCCTATGCTTGCAACAGTCAAAATACACTCCATTTTATGCGAAAATATTTTAATGAACTTTGCTATTGTCTGATCTCTGTTTAGTTAAGATTATGACAATTGTATGGCTCAGCTCTTAAGCCATCAGCCAGGGGAGCTGTTTACGGTGTGAGAGATACAATTTTGAGTTGAGAAGGCATTAATTAACTATAACTTTTAAAGTGAAAGAAATGTGACGTAAATAAATATGTATACACCATTAATCTAGGTCGATTATGTTAGGTTGTTTGAATACAAAAAGCTAAAAAGAAAAGACTTAATGGCAATTGGACAGAGAATATAAATCACAGCAGTGGAAAAACAGACAGAAAGACAGAGAGACAAAGAGACATAACAGACACAGCTTTTCAAATAGAACCTTCTTCTCACAATGCAAACACAACAATCTGATGGTGCCCTTGTCTCCATAAAAACAGGTAATCACCAAATCTGACCACGGGCACGGGTGTGCTTATTTTGAGGACATTTCGGGGGAAAATGGTAACCCATCAGACACGCCTTTCGCCTTGTGTGTATCCTACTGTGGTGATTTGGACAATATCCATGCAGGTGTTGAATGGAGAGGAGCATGCACAGGTATTTGTCAACCCTGGCAGGGCTGAGGGAAACCAGAGTGGCACGTGCAGTGCGTTGCCATGGTTTCCACAGTAGAGCTGTACCTTATCCTTAACAACTCGCTCTAAGTGTAGTGAATCCATCTCCACTAGACTCCAGCCATCACTGAAATCGTTAACTGAGCATGATAATCAGCCCCCTCGTGTTACTGATTGTTTGAAATGCAAACGATGCTCTTTGTGAAATGTTTGTGCAAGAGAACCATACTTGGACATGACATACAGTATGTAAAAGTATGTTTGGATTCTAAGAAAATTCCAGATCATCTCATGGGTGAATACAATGACACACTTGTGCACAAAAATGAGGCCTTCAATATGCCGCCCATTGAGCACATGTCCCCCGATGCCCAAAGAGACTTGGAACCAGGGGGCCGACTGGCCATCTGGTCATCCTCTTACTACATACCAGACAGGCTGACCCGTCTAGAAAAAAAAAAACGAAAAACACATTTGTGACATGTCACATCACGTCGGAATGTCTGTATGGCCAGGCATGTTTGTCCTTAGAGAAGGTGTCCGGAAAGAGCTGCCTGTTTAACGGCTTGTTTAACATAACAAAACTGGAAGGTACGATATGAAAAACGTGAAAGAGGCAAGGAATTGAATATCAAGGGATGAGGGAAAGCGTATGCAGCGTGACTTAGTACGCTAAGCAGTTGCAGGTCATTATTCTTCTGTACTGCACTTTGAATGATGGCTTACCTTTTTTAATCTCAAACCTTCCGTCCCCCCCCTCCCATCCCCCAAACACCACACACACACACACACACACACACACACACACACACACACACACACACACACACACACACACACACACACACACACACACACACACACACACACACACACACACACACACACACACACACACACACACACACACACACACACACACACACACACACACACACACACACACACACACACTCACACGTTCATATGCACAGTCACGCACACTCATACTAGTCCTGTGAATTTGGGGTCCGTCGTGGGGGTCCGTTCTGCTCATCCCAATACTTATGCAGCTCTTGAAAGTAAATACTTTTACTTCAAGCACAAAATCAATTAAGGACTATAATATTTCCTAATGATTCTTCCCATTTCGCCTTGGATCATTTTGCACTATTTTGTGCAACAGTGCAGTTGTAATGAGGGTGTGGGAGGTGGTAGTGGAGTGATTGCCTGGCTGGCCAAGGCATCAGCTTTTTATTGTGATGATACAATTGATAAATGTGCAAGGATACCAATTTATTCAGACAAAAAAATAAACGCTTGCAAAAGTCTTTTAATTCCATATTATCAAGCATATTGAATTCATGCAGTTATGAAGCCATTTCGCAATCCAATCCAAATTGGATTTGACCTAATGTCATTCAATATACCTCTCCTTATATTACTCTGCTGCCGGTCTCCGGAGTGAAAAAACACAAGGGACAACATCACTGGGCTTCTGGGATGGGATTCAAATGCATGGTGTGCACCAAACATCTTTGTTTTATATTAAAAATGTCCAACTGTTGCAGGTATTATAAAAAAAAACTAGACCTGGATTGGTTTCATGTGGTTAATACATTGATTAAACATGTACTGAAGAGGTTTCAATACTATAAGTGATTTGGTTGCACTTGCAAAGGCTTTTTAAGGAAAAACTACTTTTTCCAAAAGCCCCCAGAGACAATTATTATCTCCTTACTACTAACCACCTAGCCAAAATGAGTCTCTAAATCATTCAAATGACTCACAGAGGCCATTTGCCAGGATACATTGAGCTCACTTGTTTTCCAAACAATGAGTTTGGTGTGTGTGGCAGCCATCAGCCACTGCGTTGTTTGCTTTAGTGCAACAGCATCACCAGCACAAGCCTAGGCCGGATTCCAACGGTCCACCTATAGCGATTCTCCTCAAGCTCCCTGCCTGAATTGTGTCTATCGCCATTATACCTGCTGTGCCACTTGCTGCTGCTGCTAGCCAAGAAGCCCCATCGGCCGTCGAGTTGATCATAATTGAGAGAGAGAGAGAGAGAGTGAGACATGGTCATGGGACAGATGTTTTTCCGGGTATCCAACATCATGTCTCTGTATTCCTACTTGCCTAAAGAGCATTTACAATGTGCTTCTCATAATTGGTTGTTGATATTTTTTGAGCCATCTTGGAAAGCGTTTGAATGTGTATTTCTAGCGATGAGTTTGTGATCAGATGGTTCCCTATTTCTGAAAACCAAAAAACCAAATAAAAAAAATCAGATGTTTTAAATGACATAGGGACGTTTTTTTATTTGCATCTTCAGGCCAGGTAATAAATGAAGTATAATTGTTATACAACCGCGCTGTCATTCAGGTTGTTCTTCAGATAGGGACACAATTGCATGCTTGGATGTGCTCTCAGCAAATCAGGTTTCTTTTCTTTCTCCCATAGAAGCTTTAGAAAATAATGGTTGAGATTGCGGCACTGTTTTTTTTTTCCAACCCTTTATTTTATTGGAACATGTGTATGGAGGAACCGCGTACAAAAGATGTATAGAATCGCACAATGGTCGTTCTCTAACAAATCAAAACAAAGTATAATATTTATATATATCTGTGTTTCTGGGTTAATCTTCACAATTATTATTATTAACCATAAATCACCCTAAGTTAATGCTGTTCTAAGCACTATTAAATAGCATTAGCACAGGGGTGAGGGTTAAGGTTAGTGTTAAGGTTATTGTTAGGTTAACCCTAGTTAACCCTAACCTTATTAAATTATGCATAAATTTATTTAACATGACCACCATAACCTAGTTAACATGTTAACACGGACATGACTAGCAAATGATTACCAGAGCATTAGTCAGATAACAGTAAATGAACTATTAGTTACATTTACATTTACATTTAGGGCATTTAGCAGACGCTTTTATCCAAAGCGACTTACAATAAGTACATTTGTCATAAGAAGTGCAACAATATATCGCTCTCGGTACAGTAAGGATGTTCATAGAACCAAGTGCAAGTACAACAATCACTAGGCTAACCAATTCCCCGTGTTACAGCAATGATAGCAGCTACTGCAGTTGCTACACAGTACAAGTACTATAATACAATACAATGCAACACAATACAATACAGTGTACAATGGTGGCCAGAGGGGGGAGGGTGGCTATGCAGAGTCGAGGTGGACTCTGAACAGGTGAGTCTTGAGTCTTTTTCGGAAGATAGTGAGCGACTCTGCGGTCCTGAGAACGGCAGGGGGCTCGTTCCACCACTGAGGTCCCAAAACCGAGAAGAGTTGTGACTTTGCTGAGTTAATGCTTATTACTGCATTTACTAACGTTAACTAATGGTTAATTAATAAACACTTATTGCAAGTTGTAACTTGGAACTGCATAAACCACAATCTGCTGTTTTACTGTCGATCAAGAAAGACTATAGGAATAAAAGTCGCCATTAAGTGTGTGATTTTTGCTACTGTGTCTCCATGGCGACCAAGTGGTGGTCTGCGCTTACAGTACCGCGTTTGACCACTATGCTGCTGAATAAACAAAATGGAAGTGTCTACTGTTAAACTATCTTGGTTAATGGGCTCAATATGAAGTCATTTGTCTCATCGAATTGAAGCTACATTTAAAACGTCTTTAGTAACTTATTCTAACTCAAGTTCTCGAGAGCAATCGGCCTCATAAAATTACTGTAGCGTGATCCATCAAAAAATTACTGTTACTACTGTTATTTGCATATTGGGCTATACTTCATTCGGGGAAAATGGTTGGTTTAGCTGACATGGTGAAGATGAATCCAAACATTAAGGGCCTCCCCTAAGACATTTTATCAAGTGATTTTATTTCTGCTACCGACACCTGTCCTTGGGGCTCGACACAACCTACTTTCCAGACTCACAACACCAACACAGAATAAAAGAGACAGCCATCTTGCATAATTCAAATGCAACATATTCGGGCCTTCACGTCTTCATGACCAAGTCACACCGCAGCCAACGGTTGCCCACGGTAACAACGGCCGCCAATCATAATTCAGTCCTTTGACGTTACACCAGAGGGAAGTTTGGTTATCTCAATTTAGCACTCTAATTGTTGAAAGATACTATGACAATTGCTTATTTATTACCTTAAATATCCCTGGAAAGACAGTGGTTGAAAATAGATTATTGGTAAGAAAAAAAACAATGAATAAATTAAAATACATTAATCCGGCGCTGTGCTGTGTGTCTTTGAGGAGACTGCTTGGGGGCAGAATATATTACCGCACATTGATTTTCCTCCTCTCTGTGGTGCTATGAGTACTTAACTGCTAACTTCAAAATAGTATACTTAGTGCGCTGGTACCTGGTAGAATGTATGCAAATAAATCGAGTGAGAGACCTTCTGTCTGTTTGTGTCAGTTGTATTATTGAAGCAATATTTTAGATGATTCAATGTCTGTCAATGCTTCAGTCTATGGGTTTATTTTTGCAGCAGTGATGCAATGCAACATCAAATGTTTACCCTGCAGTATGTATAATGCTTATGTTTTGTTCTATATTTGAAAGATAGAAAATGTATGACATTATAACGCAATATTTATATTTGTGTCCTGCATTGGGCAAAATAATAATGAAATCAGAAGACATCTGGAGCCCCTCAAATACCTACAAAACTTGCCTTTTCTTTTGCAATACATTACAATCACATCAACATGGTCTGTGACGCCATAATTGGCGTGATTTCCCAGCACAGATGGCTCATGATCAATGGATTGCTAAATGGTACTTCCCCACAGCCCCCAAGTTAATTCAACTGTATAGGGCTGGTGTTCCTAATCTGTTCCCCCCATTTTCCCCTGCCTTCCTATTGCTCGTTCACCATGCCTCAGAGGAGACCAGCCGTATCATGTTGGTTGACATGTGAGAGCAGCAGAGCAGTGTGGAATTGAGACGGCAGAGCTGCTTCGTCATTAAAGGTGACGTTTGCTGTTGATGATCTGGGCTGACCACAACCTTCGAACTTCCATTATGGGCGCATGTGTCTAATGATGTCGATGAGCCGTTGATACTGTTGGACTATTGGAAACACTCCCATTGTGGAGGGAAAATAAATGTAATTCCACTGTTCATTCATATTGTATAAAGTATTCTGGCAAAGAAGTCAAATTGGTAAAGCATGGGGCTCGGGGGGGGGGGGGGGGTTATACTAATCAAGCCCTGTCCATTGCTAGGACAGTTTTGGCAGTTGAAAAACACTGTTCTTCACAACTTCCTTATATAATGGTTGGTTATTAGCGCTCTCACCTCTTCCATTATTCTCTTGACAGCCCGCGAGCTAAGGCAAAAGGCAGTGGAAGCGCTCTGTGAGTTAGCAGAAGGGTCTTCACAACGCAACGCCTTGATGGGTTCATTCTGAACAGAGTCATTCTGCGACCCGATGGGTTCAAATGTTAATGCGTGCATTGAGATGCCTTCATGGAATCCCAGCAAACTGCTAAAACGATGTGTCATGAGAACAGTGATTGCCCATTCTGGGGAAAATATATATTTGAGAATGTCTTGAGCAAGTATGACGATCAATGCATTATTCATCCGGCTTTGACACTTAAGGGGGCAGGGTGAGCAGAAGAGGGTGGGTGGGGAGAGGAGGGGTGTAAATGTGAAAATGGGCAAAAGATGATAAAGTAAATCAAACAGTGTTATCTTTAAATACGGGGTACTCTGATGCATACAGGGCGGGATTGTGTTTTCTTTCTTTTGTACAAATCATTTTTACGCCGTAATCAGATGTCCCTTTGTGTCTCTGAGACAGAGTAGATTGGAAAAAAAAATAAACATCTAAGACAGGTAATGAACAGAATGGAGATTTGGAAAATAACAAGAGTCTAACAGGAAATGGGAAATGTCAGAAAATGGGAAGAAATTGCTTTTTCATGCCAATGTGTTTATATATATAGACACATACTGTATATATATATTGGAGCAATTTAGATGGTCAATACAGCTGTTCCAGGCTTAGCAAAAACAACAAGCTATTACACTCTTGCAGCAGTCTTATAACAATATAGGCTACAATCAAATGCTAACACTACAACAAGAGCTACAACAAGCCCCTTCTTCTGGACTATAAAGCTGGTGTACGAGTTAGGTCTATTTGGCAAAGAGGTATTCATATTCATAATTACCGTACATAAAAGGGGAAACCAGAGTGACAGCAAATGCACCTTGAAATAATTGCTTCTCATTACCCTCTCATTGTATAATGACATTTTAGGGCCAGGCTATTGATAATTGGTTTCTATTCCATTTCATTTTCTTTTCTCAAAGCTTTTTGCCTTATTAAACCATCATGCACAACTTTAATACATTTAAATGTACCTCAGATGCAATATATAATACACACTTACACATTTAGACTTTGTATGCAAGGTACTTAAATGGTTTATTCAAGATTCAAGATAATGTCTGACCACACTTATTTTAATTCTCACACCTCATTTTATTTTTTTATTAGAAGACACATAATCTAGAAGACTGACTGGAAAGAGAATACTTGAACTTAAAACATGAAAGAAAGGCTTAAATTTAACAAACAAATGTATTTGCCATTGCCATTTTTAAGCAGACAACTGCTAGACATGTGAATCACAAGCAAACAAAAGTAAATCCAATCCAGCCTGCAGGATATAACACTATTTAATTTAATTTCCAAATGGTGTCTCTCACCATTTGGACAATAACATTATTTAATAACTTGACAGTCTCTGTGCATTTCAATAATCCTTCCCCTCAATAGATCACATACATATTCACAGAAGAGCTTCCCCATTTCACACTATAATATTACAATATTAAAAAGCTAATTGTACGTTTGTTCTTACCTTTGAATCTCTGCGCTGGCTCGTAATTGCAACGCTTGGGTACTTTATTAGAAGCCAGCAGTTTTCTAACAACTGATACATTTTCAAAGCTAGAGTTTGGAAAAAAACTATTAATTTATGCCGGAACCTGCATTGATCGCATCATTTTCAATGGAGCCATCACTTTATTGAGTAACTAAGTGACTAACCCACCAAGCATTTTTCTTAACTTATCCACAAGCTGTGGAGGTTATAGATTTACTATAAGTTCATTGAGGAATTCTTACACATACCAACTGTGTGGAACTTTATTATTCAAAACAATGGTGTGCAACCATTGTTTCTCTTACAACAGTGCACATATTAACCCTACAACATAAATAAAATATGGAATGCATTATTTCCCATGTGCACCTGAACATTCACGGATTCTCACTACAGCATTTGTTTTCATTCGACTTTTGGTTAATAGTACACGTTCTATACATGTTCGACTTTTCAAGGTATTCAAACAGTTCTGTTACAGTAAACAATACACAATAAAATAAGCAACAACACAAACAACATAGCTCAGGCCAACGTTACATCAAATGCAATCTTTCATTAAAACAACATAATGTAACCAGGTGCACAAGTCACTGGAAACCTGTTGCTTACACTCCGATTTAATAGCGCTTTTAACCAGGTAGTAAGCAGTCATAAATTAAGAACCGCTGGGGCTTTTGCCTGCTCCTACACCTTCTCCGGCTGACCCTCCAGGGGTCCCTCCGCAGCTGGCAGATTGCCCCCATTGATCCGAGCTGAGCGGAGCGGAACTGCCAGCCCGCCTGGACACCGGCACGCTGCGGAGACCCTGCGATGGGGGTTGTGGAGGCGGGGTGCGGCGGCGGCGGCGGCGGCTGCTGCTGGTAATGCATTCCAGGTGGTGAGGCCGCCACCGGAGCCAGGTGGGTGTTGTTCTCACTGTGCCGGAGCACCTGGCACAACCTAAAAATCAACAACAAGAGAACTCTCATTTCTCTGTGACTTTAGACGCATGCTGTAAACTTCAGGAATAGGAAATTGTCTTGGGGGGACATGACTTAAATTATTGTTTTTTTTTTCCCATTATTTTGATTCATCTGACGTGTCACCCTGTGACCTGTGACCTCTGCGATTGGTTGTGCACAAACATACGCATTTCAACAATTAACAACCGCAGGAACCAATGAGAAGGAACAATGGACAGCACAATGCATTTAATGTGCAATTACTTCCTAATGTGTTTCTTTTTATTCAGTGTTTAGTGAGGTTGAAAGTAAGGCATGTCATGGGTCAAAGCTCAGGAACTCAAAGTTCTGCCCCCGAATATATACAACCTCCAGCAGGCAGCTATCAGCATCGCTGGCAACCTGTCTTTCACAATTTGAAACATCCTCCAGCCGTGAGCTAGAAAAACCACAGGGTTTATCGGGCAGGGTTTATTGGGTTTATCGGGCAACAACACTGAAGGATTTTTAGAAGAAACTCAGTTTATTAGAAGAGAAACCAGAGTCTATTTCCCCTACCCACTTAATCGGAAGTAAAACAATGAACAGCATAAGTTTGGATTGCTTACACACTGTAAATTGATTGAACCACTGCCGGGGCCCTGAGGAAGGCGGTTGTTCAGCTTACACACAGGATATGCAATCTCTAAATGTATTTATCTTCTGTAGAGTCAATGGCTTCTCTTACCCCGGAACCATCATTTTGGGTATTCACCAGGATGAATCTTTATGTGGGTGAAACTAGTGGGCATTATGTTTGTTTTGTTTCCATCCTACCAATGCCCACAAAACTAGGTGAGAGAGCCAGCTTTTAGCCAATGAGTCATCATGAAACATATTTAAGCACTGCTGGGACAACTAGAAGCGGAATTGGTTTGTTTTTGGATATCTAAATGTTCTAAATGTCTGAATAAGAAATGTACAGTTTTGATTTCTTTCCAGTTCTCGTTGTATCTGATGTCTTCTCAAGGAGATCTTCTAACCATCGCAGCATGGCGATGGTTATATGATCTATACTTGATTCCAATGTCCGACTTGCTCCATGTGCTGTTTCACATACTGGGATTGATGAGGAGGCTCATGGAGCCCATAACAACTAACGTGCTTGCCCCCAAAAAGCTCGCACAAAAGAAAAAAATATTTTGCTCTCCACTATTTTTCGCGAGTAACATCGAATGTGCATTATTTATTTATGGGTGTGGATCAGCATGGTATATTATTCTGTGCAATACGTGGTCAATATGTCAATCCTCCCTTTAGTTAGTTTAAACATGGGTTGGTTCTACAGCTTCACTGTTGTGGGTCCAACTGTAAGGGAGGCCGGTTTTGACTGTTTTGTTTGATGCACCAGCACAATTACCTTGACAACAGAGGTTTTTTACTTTATAAAATTGATTCTAAGTAGAGGTTTTCACTTAATTCAAACTATTTAGACTTTTTAACTTTTCTAGACCTGTTATTGCCAGTTTGCTGGCAATCATTTCATTTCAGTCATTAAAAGAAGTTTTATTTTTTTTATAATTATGAAGACACATATTTTTTTTAAAAAAAATATATATATTGCCAGTTATAAGACCAACTTTTACAAAATACATGCAGCCTACTGTAATTTCAAGGTTTTTATTTTAGGGAAGGCGTTCCCATTCTCAAACCTCATATTGTACACATTTTCTTCAATGACAAAGCGATTTATACAAGTAATGGTTCCTGTAAATTAGCTAATTAAAAAAGCCTTAAAAAACACATCGTTCAATGGAGTGCATTAGGGAGCTCTTCAGGCGAGCTGAAATTGAAGCCCTGATAGGCTCATACAACAATCTCCATTCAATGCAAACCCTAGAATACCAATGTCACCCAGCAAAAACAGGTCTATAAATACTTCCATATATAACATTTAATGACCAGCATTCGCTTTGTTAAATGTGCATACTAGACCACACCAGTGCACACGTTTGGGAGGTAGCATTATAATTTAGCCTAAATGCTGGCGGAATGGCTTGAAACCAGTGTAAGCTTGCTTGAGTCAAGTTCAGAAATTGCGTATTGTAATGTGCAATCTAGCTTTTAACTACTACGTTAAGGAATCATACAGTACTGCTTTCAAGAGAGCATTAGCTACATATAGGTGGAATAGTTTTACATACGAATTGATCTTCAAAAACATCACTGTCATTGCTTCGATGCAATGTGTATCCAATCTTTTTCGTAATGGGATGATTTGTAAAAAATAAATGCGTTCCATTCCGAAAAAAAATATTTTGTTATATTTTGAACTTCCAAACAGAAGGCCCCCATGTTGTGGCTTAGCTTTCGTCTGCACTATTAGCACACGCCCACCTCAAACTTTTCAGTATTTGGAGAAGGCTGTCAGACAGATGGCATATGGATCTTTTTCTCATGAATTTACCGGTTATTTCAGGAATCCTAATGTGTGAATGTCTATTCCCAGTCTACGACCTGTAACAATGTCAGCAGATCATTTTGGATTCGGCTGTTTACTCTTTTGATTCTTTCATTCAAAGACAGGCACTTTGACTTAACATTGGTGCATCCTGGGTAATAACACAAATGTGATTACGAAGGGGTTCAGTTCACTAAACCCAAAGAGATAGTCGTACGAGTCAAGGTTGTGCTTTATAATGTATCAGCAGTAGTACATCTATTGGCTAATCTATCTCATGTTGACCCAACATGTATTATATCCAAGCTACTGGACAGGAACTCTTTATCACATGGTCCTCAGCAGAGGTTTTCACATAGGCCGTAAGGCACATGCCCTGGGCCCCATCTGTTATGAATGTGCCCTTGTTGGGTGTCCCACTTGTGGTTACATCCGAGTGAGCAGAACTGTGCCGTTCCATGCCTGTTCTATTCGATATGCTCTGTGATGCAGCAGAGAGGTAAACATAGTTAGTCACGGGCTAACTTTGGAAACCCCATGACATATTTTCTGGAACCGGATTGGTGGCGGAAGAGGCGGGCATCCCTATGGACAGAGGCATGGTACTCCAGCAGACTAAGGCTTCTTCAACCAGTGAGTTCACTCATAGCACTTTAGCAGATGCTTTTATCCAAAGG
>OLKM01000069.1:279731-289731 GCA_900291075.1 Melanogrammus aeglefinus
AAAGGTAATTGGAAACACCTGTGTGTACTCTTTCTCTCTGGACACAAAGAAAATACCACATTGTTGTGTACCATTGATAATTTTGAGTCTTGCATCCAATGCTTCAACCTTTACCTTTCTGTAAGTATGCATTACTTTGTATTGGTGCAAGGTTTTATCTCATGTATTTATATTGAAATGAAAGGGAGACGGTTAAGGTTTCTGGCTGTAACATGTTCACGTGTGTTAGACCGGGATTAGCTGTGGGATGTAGGCCTACATAAGAGCTCTATTGACATTAGACTTTTTGGATTTTACTTTTTTTTTTACAACAATCACATCAGTCTTCATAACGAAGTGCTGGAAATGTCTGCAGCTGTGCCACCTGACTCTTATACTTGATTCATTTTTTCATAGTTTAAATACCATTTAATTAACATTTTACTCAGAACATATTATTAAAGGATTTCTTATTAACTAAGTATTTCTTACAAATTCTTACTTACCACGTGGTTAAAAAAAACCCAATAACAGGCCAGGCAGTTTAGCGCAATACACTGCCTTTCCTTTTATCGTATAGGCTATGTCTTGACTGCATAAACCCTGAACCACGTTGTCAGGGTTGAAGACGCCCGGGTTCTGGGTTCGATCCCCAATGGCGACAGCGCAACACCTGACGAGTAATGACATGCATCTGCATTCACTGTAAGCTGCTCTTGAATTAAAATTACTGAATAGTACCCTGATATTCTTGCCACTCTCGCTGAACTTGGCATTGCTGAATCTGCTCTTTCCTGGTTCACATCCTACCTGATGAACCGCACCTATCAAGTGACATGGAATGGCTCCTTGTCCAAACCTTGCACGCTTGAAACTGGGGTCCCCCAAGGCTCTTGTACTGGGGGCCTCTTCTTTTCTCCCTTTATACCAGATCTCTGGGCTCTGTAATTGCGTCACATGGCTTTTCCTATCACTGCTATGCTGATGACACTCAGCTATTCCTCTCTTTCCCCATATCTGATAAAGCCCTGATTGCAACACGCATATCGGAATGTCTGGCGGACGTCAGCACCTGGACTACTGCCCATCACTTGAGGCTTAACCTCAACAAAACCGAGCTCCTCCTAATCCCAGGGAAAGATTGCCCACACATGGACTTACTGGTCACCGTTGAGAACATCACTGCTCTCCAACTGCCAGAAACCTCGGTGTGTATCAGTTATGCTGCACCGCAAACATCACTGCGGTGGCCCGATCCTGCAGATTTGCACTTTACAACATCCGCAGGATCCGGCCCTTCTTCACAAGGGAAGCAGCTCAGCTTCTAGTCCAATCACTGGCCATCTCCCGCCTCGACTACTGCAACTCACTCCTGGCTGGACTTCCTGCCTCTGCGTTTATACCTTTGCAGCGCATCCAGAATGCGGCAGCGCGCCTCGTGTTCAACCTACCGAAGTTCTCCCATGTAACCCCCCTCTTCCGGGACCTCCACTGGCTACCTGTAGTAGCTCGCATCAAATTTAAGACGATGGTACTGGCATACAAGGCAGTCGATAGAACTGCCCCTGCCTACCTCCAAGCATTGCTAAAGCCACACACCCCAGCTCGATCCCTCCGCTCAACTATCTCAGCTGGACGTCTGGTACTGCCATCGCTAAGAGCTAACAAAGGTCGTTCAGCAAAGTCACAACTCTTCTCGGTTTTGGGACCTCAGTGGTGGAACGAGCTCCCTGCCGTTCTCAGGACCGCAGAGTCGCTCACTATCTTCCGAAAAAGACTCAAGACTCACCTGTTCAGAGTCCACCTCGACTCTGCATAGCCACCCTCCCCCCTCTGGCCACCATTGTACACTGTATTGTATTGTGTTGTATTGTATTATAGTACTTAACTGTGTAGCAACTGCAGTATCTGCAATCATTGCTGTAACGTGGGGAATTGCAAGCCTAGTGATTGTTGTACTTGCACTTGGTTCTATGACCATCCTTACTGTACCGATAGTGATATATTGTTGCACTTCTTATGACAAATGTACTTATTGTAAGTCGCTTTGGATAAAAGTGTCTGCTAAATGTCCTAAATGTAAATGTAAATATTCTCAGGGTAGCTTTGGAGCCCCTTCCTCAGCAATTCCTACCTAACAACTCTGTGACAATTTAATTATAAATTGATGCAGACTTTACACACAGATTTGTTGCGTTAAATCATGCAAAGAAAATACAAAAATCACTGTCGGTTTTCTTTCAAACCCTAAGAGATGTTTCCCTCGATGCATTCTTAATTGGCCCATTTAGATTTGTTCTTCTTCGATATATACATTGTTTGATAAAATAATATTGGTAAAATGAATAATTAAAATAAGCCATTAAACTTCAATAACTTTGCTAAGTGACTCAAGAAAACTATATATATATATATATATGTATATACATATACACACCAGTAACTCTTTCCCCATGAATGCTGAAACAGATTTTATGTAATGTTGTATTCGATTGACACCACCCGGGCTAGCCTAAAATGATACAAACACTTTCCCGTGTCGTGTTTGCGACACACTGCTCATCCCAGCGACGCCTCACCTTAACAGTGAGTGACAGCTCTGTTCCTCTACCCTCCTTCCTTTCAAACACAACATCGAACCCAACCTCCCAAATGAACAAAGTGTGAATCACTGAAAATGTCAGCAAAATTCTCACGGCACACAAAATATGTGATCTCGCAATGTTATTGTTGAAATAGCACTCTGTCTCTCTATAGGCCTATATATATATATCATAATTTTTCGTTAACAGTGTGCAGCCAACGCATTTGGCAAGCTAACTTTAAACACATAACTGCAGTGTGTGCGTTACCGGCTTGCAAATTGGCTGCTGGTGCATTCAAATAAGTAACCTGGTGCTTCGGAGGGGAGAGGCTAAGAAACTCTCTAATCCCTCATGCAATCAAGCTGCCGACGAGGCTACTTAATGAAGGCTAGGTTATTGATCTCCGTTGTCGGGCTGTGCTTACAATGCGCACCGTGGCTCCAGTCAGGGGGTCAAGGGTGTGACGAGGACAACAGCGAGAGTTCGTAACCGAAAGTGTGCTTATAAAATTAAAACACATAAAAGAAAAGGACACAAAAGCAGCAGCTATTCTTTTCTTTCCTTTGCCCGTGAACTTGGACCCACATACACTCTCTCTCTCTCTCTCTCTCTCTCTCTCTCTCTCTCTCTCTCTCTCTCTCTCTCTCTCTCTCTCTCTCTCTCTCTCTCTCTCTCTCTCTCTCTCTCTCTCCTCTCTCTCTCTCTCTCTCTCTCTCTCTCTCTCTCTCTCTCTCTCTCTCTCTCTCTCTCTCTCTCTCTCTCACACACACAAGCACATGCACTCACACACACACAGACACACGCACAGACAAAGCAGTGACAATGAAAGATAATTAAAAACTTTACAGATAGCTCCTCAAACCGCGATCCTTGGAGTTATTATTTCAATTGCTATGCACAACTTGATCTCCAAGGTCTGACGTCTTTTCTGAATGAGCGGCTTGGAAGAAGAGAGAATTTAAAAAAGCATAGCTCTGGGGGTTAACAAGGAGCGCTCCACACGCCACGCTCCACCACCGACAACGCTTTAGCTATTCCGTCCACGTGTCCGTGCCACGTGTCCGCGCATCCAATCTGCGGGCCGGGGCTTGGGGGGGGGCGGGGGTTGGGGTGGGCGGATGTGTGTGCGTGTGTGGGTGGTGCTGCTGGTGCTGGTACTGGTGGTGGTGTTAGAAGAGGGAGGGCGACGGCGGGGAAAGGGAGGGGGATGTGCTTGTTGATATGTGTGGATAGAACATCCCACTGGCCATAAGAAATTAAGCATTCATGCTCTGCAGCCTTGTTGTGCAGCGCCGAGGTGACGTGGTGGGAGTACTAAGGAGCTGCTGCTCAGCGTCCCCTCCAAGCACCGGGGGCTTGTTTTGGGGAGCTGCTTAACTTTCAGAGGCTCTATCACCACTAGTGCTGCTTGAAACGGCCACAACTAATATAAAAACTAAATGGACAAAAATAAAATAGAAACCTCAGCCTTCACCGAGGAATAAACGCGGTGTCATAAGATCGGTGTGAGGTCACTCGCGGAACGGCGTCGTAAATTAACTGGCGCTGGTTCGCGGCACGGTCGGGATTGTTGACAGCGTTGGTTCTCGTTGGGAGGTTGTCGAGACCAGGGTTCTGCTTAGGAATTCATCTGCAGATATAAAGACCTTGTTGAAGACTTGGGCGTCAGGGCCACAGCGGAGAATCCTTCAATCGAAAAGTTATGTTTGTGTGTTGGTGTAGGCCTATATCTGATTAGCTAATTATTTTTCTCGTTTTTTATGCGTCTAGTAAAGGTGGTATTTTTAAGGATTTAGAAATCCTCCCTGATCCCTCAAGAAGGAAGTCGAGGAATGACAGTGTGCATGACAAATGAAATGATATGAACCAACAACAAAAAATCTGAGAAAATGTACATTGAAAATGATTGGCAAAAACCCATGCTGGTACCGTTGCTGGTTATGGTGAGAAAAAGGATCAGTGAAATTGAAAGTGGAAGAAATAATCTTCTTAAATTCATTTCACAATATATAGGCTATTTTCGTTATAAATCTGAAAACCGGCTTCGGTGAATGTAGACCCTTTCAATCATCGTCTGAAGGTTTTTTTTTTTCCGATTTTTGTTATCCAAATCGGCATATATTGTAAGGTATTGAGTACAATTGCTAAGGTTGCTGGGTGCAACCCTTCAGTGGCTCATGCATGCATTTATTCTTAATGCATTGACTTTCCTTTTTCAATTTCAATCCAAAGAAGACAGGTGACAGCTTTTATCTATGTAGCAAATTCCCACACTGGTAGATAGATCATGATCAACACATTGGACAGAGAGGTTGCAACCTATGCACTAAAAATGAATATATATATAACCATATTGTTGCATGAATCAGAAGCATTCCATTTTGAATCAGGAGAAAGCCTAATGAGAAAGTGTCTGTATTATGCATTCTGTGTGTTTGTGTGGTGTGTGTGTGTGTGTGTGTGTGTGTGTGTGTGTGTGTGTGTGTGTGTGTGTGTGTGTGTGTGTGTGTGTGTGTGTGTGTGTGTGTGTGTGTGTGTGTGTGTGTGTGTGTGTGTGTGTGTGTGTGTGTGTGTGTGTGTGTGTGTGTGTGTGTGTGTGGTGTCTGTTTGGAAGATGTGTGTGCATGTCTGGGGGCAAGTGGGGGTGTGGGGTAGGTTCGCTAACAATATATTACATGCATAATTAAGCAATAGCTTGGAGCTCAGCACTTGAAAGACTCGTCCCGTGGGGGCGCTCCTCCGAGCTCCATACACACAACGAAACTCAACTACGGACCCTTATTTCAGATTGTTTGCACTAAACTCACACGCCTTGTTCCTCTCTGCATTTGAAAAAAAACAATCTCTTTGGAGAGAGAGACCGAGAGACAGAGAGAGTGCGCGGCAGAGAGAGAGAGAGAGAGAGAGAGAGAGAGAGAGAGAGAGAGAGAGAGAGAGAGAGAGAGAGAGAGAGAGAGAGAGAGAGAGAGAGAGAGAGAGAGAGAGAGAGAGAGAGAGAGAGAGAGAGTGTGAGAGGTGGAACAACACAATAGTGTGAAGTGTTTTCCTCCCGGCCACGCCGGGAATGGAGGCAGACAACCTGAAGATAACAGAGGAGGCCGTCTGCATGTGTTTGCCTACAGTGACTCTTCCTTCCTTGGCATCAAAAAAAAGAGTATGAAGTCTTTCTTTGTGTAATACCAATGCATTGATTAATCCATCTGTTCTGATCTCAATTTTCTCTCCCAGCCGTGTTGCATCTCTTTGAAATGTTCAAAGCGAGAGGGAGCTCTCCGAATATCACACCAGCGCGAGAGACCCAGCGTGCTCACAGAGGGCAAGGCAACGTAAGTGGCTGCATACAAATTAAAGAAGAGGAAAAAAAGCTGAAAGTAATGAAAGCACCGACTCGTGAACATGATTAAAAACGGTATTTATTATGCAATAGCTCAAGACTGATTGGAGTACTTAGATCGCCACGGAGATAAATTAATTAAAACACACTTAGAGCAATAAAAAGCATTATTGCCTGCCAGGACATATACCCAGCAGAGTAAAGGGCTTACCATGTCGACAAACTCTGGCCTATGCAATATATATGTATAAGCAATATATATATATGCCATATATGTGCAAAAGTGGCTGTAGGGAAGCTGTAGGACGGAAGAGGGGTCAGGGTCAATCAAGGATTTTCCAATATAATAGTTCCATGCACACATATATATTTAAATATACTGTATGTGTGAAAGCATGTCAGCATCGTGCCGTTCCATGGATACACGGCAATCCGTGATATCTCTTCGCAGGGCCATCAGGAAAAGGAATGGGCGTCTGCATGTATTTTAATAAGTTTGGATCAGCGGATACTTTTTTTGTGTGCCAGCGCGGCAGGGCGTGGGGCCTCCGCGGTGGGCATATGTTAGCTACACGGTAACAGATGAAGGTTGACAGGGCCTTCTCCTCCTCCCCCTCCTCCTCCTCCTCCTCCTCCTCCTCCTCCTCCTCCTCTCCTTCCTCCTCCTCTCCTCCTCCTCCTCCTCCTCCTCCTCCTCCTCCTCCTCCTCCTCCTCCTCCGTCTTCTTTCTTCTTCTTCTTCTTCTTCTTCTTCTTCTTCTTCTTCTTCTTCTTCTTCTTCTTCTTCTTCTTCTTCTTCTTCTTCTTCTTCTTCTTCTTCTTCCTCTTCTTCTTCTTCTTCTACCTGTACTTCTTCTTCTTCTCCTCCTCCTCCTCCTCCTCTACCTGCTCCTCTCCTCCTCCTCCTCCTTCTTCTTCTTCTTCTTCTTCTTCTTCTTCTTCTTCTTCTTCTTCTTCTTCTTCTTCTTCTTCTTCTTCTTCTTCTTCTTCTTCTTCTTCTTCTTCTTCTTCTTCTTCTTCTTCTTCTTCTTCTTCTTCTCCTCCCCCTGCTCCTCCTCCTCCTCCTCCTCCACCTGAACCTCCTCCTCCTCCTCCTCCACCTGCTCCTCCTCCTCCTCCTCCTTCTTCGTCTTCTTCTTCTTCTTCTTCTTCTTCTTCTTCTTCTTCTTCTTCTTCTTCTTCTTCTTCTTCTTCTTCTTCTTCTTCTTCTTCTTCTTCTTCTTCTTCTTCTTCTTCTTCTTCTTCTCCTCCTCCTCCTCCTCCTCCTCCTCCTCTTCCCCTCCTCCTCCTCCTCTCTTCTCCTCCTCTCTTCTCCTCCTTCCTCCTCCTTCCTCCTCCTCCTCCTCCTCCTTCTTCGCCTTCTTCTACTTCTTCTTCTGCCGCGTGTAACCTCCCACCAACCCGCTGACACGGATTGTTTGGCGAATTAAAACAGTCAAGATCAAGTCGTGGGCCTGAGTTGTGCAACATGCTTATTATTTTCTCAACGTGCATCAGCATGCCATGACCTATGTTTTCTTTCTAACGTCGTGTTTGCAAATATTACTCCCATTTCATTTTAATTGATAGAAGCTGGATAATGAAAACAGACATTTTGATTGCCGGGGTCGTTTTTGCGTCATTAGCCACTGCGATAGCAAACGATGAACAACGCTACGATGAACAATAATACAGACAAACAATAACAACAATGCTTTGCTATTAAGCACTGTTCCTTCACTCGGCACTCTCTCTGTTTCTAAGACACAATCGTTGTTGTTGTACAACAAACAACAAACTGCTAGGCTAATTCCTTTCCCGCACTACCTCGTTGTTAATCACCTACGACGCCGTGGAGGAACCACAGTGGTCCCGAAGGTGCGGCCAAAGGCTCCGGATTCTGGAAAGGAGCTCAGACCCATACAAACAGTGTCACCAAAACAATAGAAAGCATATTAGTAAGCAAATGTCCGACCTGCACCTCTGATAGTTATCCACAACCATGCATTGCCATTAGTTCGGGGAAAGTTCTCTTGATAATACACGTGGAAAATCATTTGTTAGCAATCTATTGGTGCCGTGACCCCAGCGGTAGTTTCCTGCGTGACGCAGTGACAGGTTTATGTGTTGACAGACACTTGTGAGTGGCTTGGCAATGACATTCATGATCAATGATCAAATATTCACCCCAAGTTATACAAACAGATATTAATTCAGTGCACTTTTATTATGAATTTTATTATGAATAAATGCACCACATCCTCCACCATTCACAACAAGCAAAACATTGACTGTTGGATAAAACAAAAACAAATGTAAGGACAAGATAATTACTATAAACATGTTACTTCTTAATCATTGTATCATTCATTTCTTGCCACCACTCACGGAAAGGCATGTGTTTTGCATATGACATTAGATAGCAACCAACACGGAGGCTAATGCAGTCAGAAAGCAGAGATCCTCACCACGCCACTCAGGGTATCGTGACTCACGGTGGCTTAGGATTGCATGCAGCCGAGCCATGACTAAGTACAAGCACGCGCCTTTATTTATTAGCACGTGGCCAAATATAAAAGAGCCAAGCCAACCATTCCAAAGAGGCACCAGGACTCCGCCTGACGCTGCGATTGGCCCCGATAGATATGTTCAGACATGATCTGGAGAGATGGAGAGGTGGTGGGAGGAAGGGGGGAGCAAGGTTGGGGGGTGGGGGTGGGGGACATCTTCAATAATGCAGTGTTCTGAGCATGTCCGGGAGGGTTGAAGTATTTCCCTTCATGGAGGTATGGGATGGAGTGAACAGGGGGATGTGTGGTGGCCACGGTGAGACCGCAGGCTTTCTCTAGTCATGCAAACTTTAACAGTCGATTGGGGTGGTGGTGAGATCTGCCCAGGTAAGCTGCACTTAGTTGCTTTCATGACATGCCGCATTTAGGTATTTCTTAGGGGTGCATGTCAATGCCACCCGTTGACATTCATGCAAAAAAAAATTACACAAAAATCATCTTAGAAGATGTTTTGCTGGGCTGATGCTTGGGTTAGGCTATCACGGGGCTGTTTTGACCGGGGCATCATATGATTCTTTCATTCAGTGGCCTGTAAAGGCATTGTTGGGATTAACACCATGAAATAGCATGAAAACGTAATAAAACCACACAAAGTCAGAAATCAGTTTTAAGAGCATTTCTTTTTACTTTAACAGCCCATATGGTTCTACCAATGGTTTATATATCCATGGCATATACATCAAGGTAACGTTTGTGTTGGAAGTACATTAAAAACAGTTTGATGTAAAATGCAGATTAGCACTTACATGCCAACATCGGAGTTGAGCTCTCAAACACTCTCTCGCTGGGTAATGATAGTAATAGCCAAGGAGAATGTACTATTTTCATTCGTTGACGTCAAGCAACACTTTTATCCTTAGCAAATCTATTTCAGAGGCATGCCATTAAGGAGCGGCTGTGGCATTTGGCATCTTTGAAGCCTACAGGTAGACTGCGTATAACAGGGGTCAAAATCGGTACCTTCTTCCTCACGCACAGCAAACCATGAGTAGAAGGTACTCACTGTAGCCCGGCACCATAGACCGTTAACGAACCTGGATAAAACCAGGAAACAGTCACATATCTTGAGGAGGCATCCAAAAGTTTAATCAACTACACATTTAAGAGATTCCGTACCATTCAAAGTGTGCAGGTGACCCGGGTATGTTGACCAGCAAGAGCCCACAAACACACACGTATAGATCACGCGTATAGATCAGCAGCACGTTTCCATATGAAGAACGGCGCCCTCCCTGTGCGTTGGCAGCACTGTCTACACGACTCCCAGTCTGTAGATAGTGACAATGCCAATATATCCCTAAGGCTAACAAATGCCTAGGGCCCATAAATCCACCGCCACTCTCGCAAGTACTACATGGAAATGCTTTGTGTTAACAAGATACTTCTTGTCTTATATTTGTATATGTATAATATAATTCTGCTTTCCCAGGTATTATATTTCATTTCATTTGACTGAATCAGGTTGAGTGTTTGGTTAACGTTACCCTTTCGCTAGTTTTCATCGTGCGACTTAACGGCGTGTGTATCGAACACTATAGGTCCAACTTATATTAA
>OLKM01000069.1:297231-314731 GCA_900291075.1 Melanogrammus aeglefinus
ACACCTGCTCTTTTTAGAGCAAGCAAAATATAAATTTAACACACAAGGCCACTGTGTGCATCCATTACAGACACAACATCCTTAGTTAGCATACATGCTAACACCTATAGCTTATGTGCTACCAGAGAGAGAGAGAGAGAGAGAGAGAGAGAGAGAGAGAGAGAGAGAGAGAGAGAGAGAGAGAGAGAGAGAAGAGAGAGAGAGAGAGAGAGAGAGAAGAGAGAGAGAGAGAGAGAGAGAGAGAGAGAGAGAGAGAGAGAGAGAGGAGAGAGAGAGAGAGAGAGAGAGAGAGAGAGAGAGAGAGAGAGAGAGAGAGAGAGAGAGAGAGAGAGAGAGAGGGAGAGAGGGGAAAAAGAGAGAGATCTTTATAGAAATGTCATCAAGACCTTAACCTTAAAGAACAACAGAAAGAGAGAGGGAGAGAAAGAGAGAGGGATGGAGAGAGAGAGGGGGAGAGGAAGAGAGAGGGATGGAGAGAGAGAGAGAGAGAGAGAGAGAGAGAGAGAGAGAGAGAGAGAGAGAGAGAGAGAGAGAGAGAGAGAGAGAGAGAGAGAGAGAGAGAGAGAGAGAGAGAGAGAGAGAGAGAGAGAGAGAGAGAGAGAGAGAGAGAGAGAGAGAGAGAGAGAGAGAGAGAGAGAGAGAGAGAGGGAGAGAGAGGGAGAGAGAGAGAGAGAGAGAGAGAAGAGAGAGAGAGAGAGAGAGAGAGAGAGAGAGAGAGAGAGAGAGGGAGAGAGAGAGAAGAGAGAGAGAGAGAGAGAGAGAGAGAGAGAGAGAGAGAGGGGAAAAAGAGAGAGATCTTTATAGAAATGTCATCAAGACCTTAACCTTAAAGAACAACAACTATATAACAGCATTTCCTCAGGGGTATATTTTCCCCAAAAATAAGCTCAGCTGTAGATAAATGATATTGGATGAAGATTCAATGATTCAAGTTTTTAAAATAAATAATTTAAGCAAATGTTGTTGCTTTTAAGCTTTGGAATTCCTGGACAGGCACTGGTGACCTTTAACTTACAAACAACCAACAGAAGATATATTGTCTGAGTAAATGCTCAACATAAGGCTGAATAGACTATATAAGAATCAGTGTTTAAAGCATATTTTTTTAATCTTCTTTCATCGTGTATTTTTCTTTTTTTGCAGCCTTCTTTTAAAGCCAATATTGCTGGAATGTTCATGCTTGTAGCATTTTTATCTTTTGAAATATTTTTAGATTTATAAACTTTGAGAAATGGCTTCCCATTATCTCATGGTTCAATCTAGTATTAATGTTAAAAACAAAACAACGCACAATTCCCTCACCTTTTTGAACCATATCGTTAAAAGCACGACAACCCGCAGCATAGAAAGTAAATGGATCCGATGAGTCCGGCTGAATCAATTAAAGTACTCCACTTGTTCCTCGTTTGCTTAAACCTGCGTCTTTGAAGCACCATGCGGGACTCAACCCAGAGTGAGCAGCGTCGATGACCGCCATATTGTCAGTATTTCTTTTTTCCTTTTTTTCTCTCTTTTTTGACATTGTGGGCAAAACACAGGTGCATTCATTAAGCCATAATTACCCCTGCTGTTAGTCTGCTGCTATATTATCCAATACATCCAGTGTTGTGACAGGGAGGACTAAAATGAATAACAAGCCATAGATAGCATCCACCGGAACACCCCGCGATTGTCATCATTTATTACTCTGCCGTCGCTAAGAAATAACCCCTTCTCAAGGCCACGGCTAAATGAGCACCCCCCCCACATCCCCCCCCCCCCACCCACACACACACACACACAACACACACACACACAAACCACCAACCCCGTTGACCTGCTAACCCACAAACACCAACCCGTTGACCGTCTAACCCAACCACACACATACACACACACACCCGCACACCCGCACGCACGCACGCATATGTTGAGATGCATGGTGATTAACAAACACATGCACATTCTCATGCATATACCACACACACTTATGCACTGCAGAGTACAGACAGGCTAATGTATGAAGCTGCACACTAACACACACACACCCAGACTTACTATTCCAAGCATGCACTCACAAGTCCATTCCCACAAGCACATGCACACACTCACACACAGACATTAATTATAGCCCTTGCACAACACATATCATATTATTAATGAGCTTGCTAACCGGTGAGGCTGCCTTATGAAGAATGTAAAATCATCATTGTACCCTGGAACAACAGCTGAGATGTAATTGAGACATGACGCATACCATTTTTTTATGCAAACACCAAAAGTGCAATACATGATCGAGGGAATTTTTCCCAAACACAAAATAAATAAATAGCATCTATATGCGGTCAATCACACGTGAAATAAGTCTTTGCCTTAGTCTCCTGTTTTTTAGTCTCTTGTCTTTTGATCAAAAAAAGATTCCAAAAGGTTTCCAAAAGAAAATCCAAACAAAGTGTGCAAATATATAATCCACAAGGGCATTTCCAAAAGTATTTCAAAGCAAAAGAAAAGCACCTTAGCAGCTGTCCAACTGCCATCTCACGGCCCACACTCCAAAACAAGGCCCACATTAAAAGAATAAAGCACAGTACTTTCTCTTTTAATTTCCCTTCTTACTTTCTCTATAAGTCTTAAGAGATTTCCCCTCTTTTGTCACTTACAAGAACCTAGAACCCAATTCCCCAGACCAACGTGAATCTTAGCATGACACTTCCCTGTACAGCTCATTGTTCTTCACTTCCTGGATAACCACCATTTTTAAAAGCTTGGTATAAAGACTCTCAGCGTGGTCTACCCCTGCGTGGACTCTATAACCCTTCGGACCTGTCAGTGATAATTATGAGCGCTACAATTAGTCATGAGCTTTGGGTTAAGTAACTGTGGTCCATCTTAGCTAAACGCTAATGTTGGCTGTTTCAATGTCCCTGCTTGCTCACTTACTTGCCTGAATGGTGTGGCAAGCCAGAGGAATCTCAGACGACGAAGGAGAGATTCCAAAGAGATAAGAGGTTCAGCAGAGAGCAGGGTTTGGCTGAGCTCCAGGAGTGGGTGCAGGGGAGCGGTGATCAAGTGAAGTGAAGAACTGTTTCTTTGGGAAATTCTAAGTGACCTATTTTAACATTGATGGTCTGTAATCTACATTTTAATCAATGCAAGAAGACAAAAGTAGAACAACAACCAAAAAAATTAATTATCTGGGTACCAAAACTCATTGATAACAAATCATCAAAACATTATTTTAACATGTAGAGTATAATACATTCCAGTCCAAAAGACAGCATTCATATTTGTGAAGACCAAATAAAAGCAGTAACAGTATGTTTTCGTTGTAAATGTCAAATTTATTCTTTTCCTGTCATCAATTTTGGTAAATTGCAACCACCACCAGAAAATCCACATATATATCAATCAATATATTGATCACTGTCAACAATTTATTAATTCATTAATTGATGGATTTATTACTTATGTATATATTCATTATTAATTGAGAGGCTTCTGACAAGCTGTATTGCAAATTACTGATCTAAACACTAACAGATGTCCTGAGACGTCAATATACTACTGGACCATCTACCTCACCTTCGTGATCCCAATAGGAACCCCTCAGGGCCTTGCGGCTCTAAGCCTGCTGAGGACCATGCTTGCAGTGCATGCTAGCGGTAAGCAAACCTAACCGGACATCGTCCTTTGTTTTGCGATTATAACAATCTGATGGCGAGGATCCCACTTAATGACCAATTAGAGCAGCTCTCTCTCTGTGCAACAGGCCCCCGTATACATGCCTGTATAACATCCAACATTGATTCTGCTGCGGGCGATCCGGAGCTGTCTAAAAGACTTCTCACCTTCGTCTCACTCCTTGAACCTGAACTCCCACTCGGGGGAGGTTTATTTTTATTTATTTTTTATCTTCATCCAGTGCCTTGGACTACTTGCCTTCTCTTTTTTTTTTTTGGCAACACAGCAACATTTATATTTCAACGGGGTGGATATGAATTATGCACAGTAACCAGCGAGAAGGAAATTTAATGATGCCTCGCTGGTACCCAACCTGAGGAGAGATTCCCTCTGTCTTGGCCGAGAGGAGAGGATTGGAGAGGAGGAGGAGGAGGAGGAGGAGGAGGAGGAGGAGGAGGAGGAGGAGGAGGAGGAGGAGGAGGAGGAGGGAGGAGGAGGAGGAGGAGGAGGAGGAGGAGGAGGAGGAGGAGGAGGAGGAGGAGGAGGAGGAGGAGGAGGAGGAGGAAGAGGTGGAGGAGGTGAGGGTTGAGGTATAGGCGAATTGAAGGGGCTGATTTGAACCAATCTTTGACCTCATCCTTCTTGTTGCGGTAGTATTTGCAGTCAAGACATGCACAGGGGGTGAGAGGAGGAGGGAGGAGGAGGAGGAGGAGGAAGGAGAGGAGGAGGAGGAGGAGGGAGGAGGAGAGGAGGAGGAGGAGATGAAGGAGGAGGAGGAGATGGAGGAGGAGGAAGTGGAGGAGGCGGAGGCGGGGGGAGGAGGCGGATCGAGGAGGAGGAGGGGGAGGAGGATTGGAACGAAGGGTTACCTCACTCCCTCCCCGCGCCTGTCTGAATATTGATCTGCTTTGACACCTAATGTAATGATTCTTTGTCAGCGTGCCGGAGTGGCCGGACAGCGTGAATTTGGGTTGTATTACCAATGACTTTTAATTAAGACTCCTCTGTCATTTCCTCTTGACCTCTTCATCAATACAGAAATCAGAGCCGGCTGCCTTTTCTCTTTTTTGTGCCCCCTTTAAACCGCATGGACGATCCCCTGTACATACTGGATGGCTCTCTCCCCGTCTTTCAGAATGACCTCCTTTTGCATCAGGTGTACGCCCATACATTATAAGATAACACTATTCCATTACTTATAGAAGGTGCGTAACAAAATAGGGAATATTTTGTGCTTCCTTTTTTAAAGAAATGGTAGCTGTTCAAGGTGTGTGCGGGGACATCTGCCTGAGACTCATCGGCAATAGGAAACCAAACAAAACAAGAATTAATAATGCAGTATCAGAATCAGTCTTTCTTCCTTCCTGTGAGGCATCCATCTTGTGTAAAGGCCAGTCTAACATTGATTCCACTTTTAGCAGTGTCTTTGTCTGTGGCCCCTTTTAAAACAGATGTCCATTGTTTGCAACACCAGTGGACTCGGGCTCTACACAGCTGCTTTCACACCGTCCTACCTACGTACTGATTCGCCCCGACTTGTTTTTTTTAATGTATTTTACTCAATAGGAGCTTTTTAAACACAGAAAGAGGTTGCATTAACAATACACATAGACCAACAGTTACACATGAAAAAATGAAAGGAAGAACCACATTCGGTGTGTTTCACATTCAACAACAACTATGGCTGAACTCAAATCATATTAGATTGTTGTGTTACAATGAATATTCATTCTCATTCACTGCACCTTGAAGCCATACCTAGAAGCTTGCTCCAGGCTGTGGTGCACACAGTCATTTCATTTTCATAAAGTATAAAGGTTCCAGCTCGGCCAATGTGGTGCTAATATTAGAATCTGTGCATGCCTTGTTATAAGATATGTCCATACAGACTGATTCAGCTATGCACTACTACGAGCAGAACTGCCATTATTCCAACCCAGTCTCACGGAAAAACGTGACACTGTCACGTCATTTAATCTAGTCATTCGTGATCTGGGACACGTAATTTAAATTTTTTCGTGCCAAAAGTACAAATTTCTAACAATATGACAGCTTTTGGTCACCTGTATCTATTTCCACCTTTGATTCTGAGAAATTGTGACAATTCACAGATCTATTTAATGCAGGTGCATTGCTCTTTAGGCAAACCGTGACGGAAAAAAAGGAAGCTGCTTCATCTCTTCTTTTTCGAATGAATTTGAAATTTGTGCTTTTTGCACAAAAAAAATTGAAATTACGTGTCCCAGATCACGAATGAATAGATGGGTTGATTATTCATAATTGACTGACTTTGGCTTCAGTCATTTGCGTTCCAAAACATTTTAAAATGGACCCAGTCTTTTAACTATGCTAGCTTAGAATGCACACATACTTTATCATTCTTAAAAAGTAGGGAAAATGTGTGTATTCAAGCAATACAAAGGAGTGTTAAAGCATAAAGTGATAAAGACATATCAACGTGCAATAGTGTAACATGTTATTTACTAAATTGCATATGTTTATGGATTGTATGGGTTGATATTTTTATATTTATTGGATTTCTGTGCCGGTTAAGACAGGACAGTGAGACAGAAAGGTAGGCTGAACGAGAAAACGTCTCAATATTACTGAATATTCCAATTCGTTGCCTCCGTTAGTGAGCCTACAAGCCAACCAACACTGGCTCCGTTGATTCTGGCAAACATTGTGCCGTGAAAAATGAGATGCAACTGTAGTTACTATATTCATGGCGTTTGGATCACCGCTGAAAATAAATGAAATACTAACAACTCCTCTTCGCCATCATTTATCGATGGAGTTTACACTATGTTTTCCCTCCTGTTTGAGTTGTTGAACCACATTCATTTGAAGGTATTTAAACACCCTCTCTCTCAATCCACGACTACTGTTGAGCAGGAAGTAACGAGCATTAGGCCTGCATGAGGTGCTCTGAAATGGAAACAGAAGCTTATAGTGTATAGCTATATCAATCACGTAAACATTGCGCATGAAGAACACACAGATAAACTGTCGATGTTATTGGGCTGTTTTGAAGGTTTACCGTTGAAACCTGGAATTGGAAACCACTAGTGTGTTTGTGTGCTTAACAGTGATGGAATCGTAGGATGATTCAGTTTAGACAAGTGATGACAGCTAATGATAAAACCACGGTGAACATTACCAACCCATGTGTCCCAGGTCTTTCAAAGATCCATTTCATCAGCTCATCTCCCGGTTTACTGTTTGTATATTTAGATTGTTTGATTTATTTCCTGCTTAATAGTGGAAAAAAAACGGTGCATGCAGTTGATTCAAATCGGTAAGATGAGTGTTCTCTGATCCAAAAGCAAACTGTCTTGTTAGCATGATTATACCTTAGTTGGCTCCTCATTTTGTCTAACCATGATTGACATAAATCATCATAATAAAGGTGTTCACTCTATTGATTATAACATGTGTCAATTGTAATTGAATTACAGTTAAAAATAGTTATCTTCCACAACACTTCTGGTGCATGCCATGCTCTCCTTGAATGTGTCAAATGCAGAGAGTGAAGAGGTTTATGTTGTCTCAAGGCTTTTGTGATTGGTCTTGACATTTACCAGGAATGCATGAAAGTGATAATTCTTAAAATGCATTCTCTCTCTAGAGTGCGACCCTCAGGGATTCCAAGTCACTTTAGATGCCCTGAGTGGACTTAGAAAAGTACATATTTTTAAGTTTGGCTGAAGTATTTTCCTGTGCGGTGACATGTGCGTGTGGGTAAAAAAAAAATATAGGGTGGGGTAAGATAACAAGATTTGTGATATACTTTTCCCACAGATCTCTTCGCCCAAATGTGATCTTACTTGTGACGATGTACCTTAATGATGACATAATACATCCTTGAACAAACCCTGTCAAAACCCTGCTCTTAGTGTGCTGATAAAATACTTTTCTTCAGTGCAGTCTCCCTCGCACTATTGCCAATGCTCATGTGACTTCATACAGCCAATGAGGAGACAGTTTTGTCAAACCTTTTGAAAAGCACGCAAATGTGTTCATTCTTTTGCTTGATGTTATTCTGTGTCTCGTCATATAGGCTCCGGGGACTCTTGCAATGCAACTGTCAATATTCCGATGCAATTAAATAATAAAAATGGCTTGTCTTTTTTTTGTTCTTTGTATATATTTCTACCTAGCTTCTATTTCCCTTCTTTAATTAACGAGACCCTTCAATTCAGACACCTACTGATCGCCTCATTATAAATGTAGTTCATAATAAAACGAGCCTAGGTGTGTCTACATGAAACTGTAAACTTAAGGCATCGGGGTAGACATACCTAAAGATATAGTCCTGTTTGGTGGATAAATTGACATCTTTCTGGAGCTGTTTGACAACACTGACAGCAGGTGGGGAGTTGCTGCAAGTCTCTGTGTAATTCCCAAGTAGGTTCATTACACTAAATCTACACAGGACCTGATCCCAGGAGGAAAGCCTAGGGAAGCAGGCCCATACCTAGCACCTGATAGTTCATTTATATGAGAAACATGTTTCCTCGCAGTCTGCATTTTTCCCCGTCTGTTTACATTGCCGCTGCAAACTTGCTATCGCTGCTGCGAAAGAAAAGAAGGTTAAAACAAATGGAAGATGGTTAATCTTTTACAATTTTAACTAAATATAAATAAAGAATTTGATTATTTACAGCGTATGCAATGCTAAGAGGGGAGGTATCAATAACAGTGTTGTTGTTTACAGTACATACTTGTCCCCTAGAGTTGTTTTGCTGTGCACGTGAATCGCTCGGGGCTCAAATCCAATTGCAACTTTCACTGATACATAATTTATGTTTTTTGAGCATGATGGTGTAATGGTTTGTACAAAGCCAGTTCGACGAGCAAACAAGGCGGAGATATTAAGATGCAAAATCCAACATCAAAATCATTGTCATGCAACCTCATCTATCTGATTTGATACACACACAAAAAAAACGTATCGCGTTGAAAATCACATTCCATTAACCAAACATTTTTTATCATGAGTGTAGCAACACGAATGCACCTGTGAAAATATTAAATTGCGCAGTTGCCATTAGCTCCGAATATAATCGTCATCATCTTTTGATCTTAAGCAATCTGTTTGAAATGACAGAAGTCTTTGAAGTGGGTAGTTGTTAATTATATTGCATGAGGCCTTGAGTAAGAACTATTTTTGGGTTTTACATCTCTTTGCCAGGGTATAGTATTACATTTTGTTCATGTAGTTCTGCAGTCCAGGATTACCTTAGTCCATCCACTTTACAGGCAGGCAAGACATGAGTCTCATCAACGTCACCCTTGGAAATGAATGTTTATTCATGCTTCTTTAGAACTGTATTCAACATGCATTACGTTTCTCTGCATTCAATTCCCCACCATTAGTTTCAACGTTTCCATTAGTTCATAGGCATAGCTAGTTGTGGGAAGGAAACACCAGTCATTCGCTGCCTATCATCGGACAGCTCACGCGGTCCAATCAAACGTACGTGGCACACACTGAGAGAGGGTCGATTTAAGAACTGCCGTCTCACACACACGCTATCGGTGAAGCTAAGTGTACAGAGCTTGGTTCTCCCACCACCCCTCCCGCCTCCCCCTGTATTGGTTCTGTATTGTATGTAATGTAACCTACACACTGGGTTAGAGATATTTGATTATCTAATGCTCCCTGATGTCAACTGTTGGTACGTTGTATCTGACAGCTGTACATCATGCTTTAAAATCGTACAGCAGGGAGTACCCAAAAAGAGTGGAACCGTACCGACAAACAAAATAATAAATAGTTTGAACTAGCATGATTTCGGACAGTAAAATACATCTCTTTCATTCCTGGCATCGATATAATGAACCATGCATAATGGATGAATACTTGTTATTTTTCCTTGTTGTGAGTATCCCTAGGTAACTAGAAAGACAAAGCCGATGGACAATTTGTAGTTCATATCTACTTCAAGCTTTCATCCGAAAATATTTGAAAATATTTCCTCAAACCTTCCCTCCTCCTCGCCCCCCCCCCCCCCCCCCAATGATTATTCTTCTCACGCCAATACCATTTAAGAACACCCCAACCCCCCGAAATGACCTGTGACGGCATTAATGCCCATCCAGCTTGGTTCAGAATGCCCTCGTCACAATTAAGAGCCATTCAGTTTATTTTGTATTTCCTTTGCGGCTGCATCACTTCCAACGTGCCTTTTTCCAATTTACCGGGCGCTTCGCCTCCTCCTCGGCATCCACGTCGGGCCAAGGCAGCGTCAGGCATCTGCAGCATTATTGTACATCATGAATTTTTATATTATCTCAAATTGAAAATGCTAGCAGAAGGATGCTTAGCATAACCAGCTCCTCACGGTCCCAACCCCCCCCCCCCCCCCCCCTGCCCCCCCCCCCACACACACACACACACATACACACACATCTCCCCATGCTTCTGCATGATTGATGACTGATTTGTGCTGAAGTGCGGGGCTCAGAAGCAAAAAGATGCACCGTGCAAGCATTTACGCAGTCAGGTATGAGGAGGGTGCCGGTTGATCTTTGTCCCGTGGTTGACGTCGCAGCTCGCTTGTCCCTGGCAATGCGATGGCGCGTCTCTCCGGCGCGTTCTTGCCGAGCCACGCGGGGAATGACAATAAGCCAGATCCCTCCAGCCGCTGTAGCTTCCTGCTCCCTGGCAAGCACATCTATACAGCCTGATTATGATGTATGTATACTGTTTGCATGTGTGTATGTGTGTGTGTGTGAGTGTGTGTTTGTGCGTGCGCAGGCTGATGTGTATGTTGTGTGCGGCTGACTCTTTGAACTATTGAGTGTCTACCTTCTAGCTCCTTAGCAGAAGCATTTACCCAAATTGACTCACAGTGAATGCATGCCATTATAAAGGATGCCTACAGGTAGGTTGCGTGTAGGAAAAAAAAAAAACGAAGCTGGGAATCAAGCCCAGTGCCGGTTTACAGATCACTGCATCTTATGCCCGCAGAGGTTTTCAGCACCACCATGCACCCGGACAGCAGGCCACAGATCAGCACCCCGGAGAGCTCCCCTGTCCGTAGGGAGAGCGCTCCTCACCTGGGAGACATCACTCTCATCAGCAGCCTGGGCCGGCTGATGCTTCTTGGCTTGATGATTCACAGCGAGCACAGAGCCAAGCCTCCGTGTCAGCATGGAGGTAGAGTAGGTAGTAGACGCGCTAGTGCTCTCTGCTCGGTTCGCAGTTACTAAGAGGTGCCCCGTGACATTTTTATCCTCACCTGGCCTGGACAGCTGTACATTTTATATAACACAGTGTGTGAGGCTAAACCTATTGTTGCTCTATTCTTGAAAGAATATATATTTTTACTATTTTATTGTAAACGGTAAACCCTTCCCTTTGTGTCTTTCCCTTCTTTTCCTTAGAGGACCCACACTTGCCCCCTCACACATTGTATGGGGCCTGCGTTTAAAACAGTGTTTTAATCAGAGATCAGACTCGTTGGGGAGGAATATCAATCTGAACTCTGGGTTCTGATTTAAAGATGGTTTCTGGCAGAGCGTGTCTCTCCTCCTGATCTTTTGTTCTTCTCTTTTCTGTGTTGCAAAGGTGTGAATGGGAGATTAGCCGCATTGTGAATAGCAGGGTCTTGTTATTGCTATTAGAGATAAGGAATTATCCTAAGAAGCAATTTAGGTAAAAGGATGAAACAGAATAGAAAATGGCCTGCATAGAATGACATCTAAAATTACCAATTTACATTCATTTGATTAGGGCAAAACGAAGAAAAAAAAATGGTACGTGTACGGTACCACCATTTAATGTCTGAATAAAGCAAGGCCTTAAGTCACCGTTCCTTGAGCATTTAACTCCATGATGTTATAGCTGTGGACATTGTTTTGAAAAGCACAGCCATCTGCCGATGTGTCTCGAATTGAGCAGAGGGTCGCGGTGACCGACATGTGCATATGCGATAGTCCTGGTTGTCAGGAGTATGTAGAGCATAATAATTGTTCCTGAAAACGCATGCATGACTGAACAAATCGAGATACAAATACCTTGCGCCCAGTATACTCTTTGCTCGCACTGAGGCATTTGCTTGGAGCCTCACCTCAAGCGAATCCAAACGAGTGACGGCGCTGTGTGAGAGCCATTACCTGTGCGCCTGGGCGAGGGCTTCGCCCCGACGTTCAGAAGTCTATTAGTTGTTTCGTTTACAGATCTCCGATCGCATTATGTACTGACCACACCTGTCTCACTTTCACTCTCTCTCTCTCTCTCTCTCTCTCTCTCTCTCTCTCTCTCTCTCTCTCTCTCTCTCTCTCTCTCTCTCTCTCTCTCTCTCTCTCTCTCTCTCTCTCTCTCTCTCTCTCTCTCTCTCTCTCTCTCTCTCTCTCTCTCTCTCTTCTCTCTCTCTCTCTCCTCTCTCTCCTCGCTCTCTCTCTCTCTCTCTCTCTCTCCCTCTCGCTCTCTCTCGCTCTCCTCTCTCTCTCTCTCTTCTCTCTCGCTCTCTCTCTCGCTCTGTCTTTTCTCTGACAGATAATTAATGTTTACCGGCTAAAGGTTAATATCCACTCAGCAGAAAATGAATCAACAGTGAATTAATGAGACCATTACCTGCGATGAGGATTGATCACAGAATTTGTCTTCCTTAGAAGCACTCCATAGCAGAGGCGACGCCATATTGATCGGGTGGAAAAAAGATGTGTGAGAGGAGCCAGATGTTCTGTGTAGCGTGACCTCTGACGAGGGTCACACACTCGCAGGAGGAGGAGGAGGACGAGGAGGACGAACCTGGCAGAGGAGATGGTGCTATTGTGATGGCAGAAAACTAATGAGGGCTCCGGAGGAAAGTGCTCTTCAAACCTTCCCTTTAAAGACAGAAGGATGCTACCGTCATAATGTTATTATTGATACCGAGGGATTGGTTGCTATAGTAGGGTACGACTCTATAGTGGTGTACGACTCGAAGCCAAAAGGCATTGTATGATGTCCGCAGCCTTTGAGCATTCTAACCCCTTACTTGCACTTTGAGCAGCACTATCCGATTACACTGTCAGGGTGCCGAAAGGTGGCATGTTCGATCCCTCAATGTCAGCATATTGTACCCCTGAAGGCATCCTATAATTCACTATCCACAACTGCATCTGAATTCACTGTTAGCCGCTTTCCATAAATGCGTCTGGTAAATGGGCGTAAATCGTAAGTACTTAGTTTTACATTTGATCTCACAGCCTGTGATCGTATAATGGTTATGATGACTGGTGAGATGACTTCATCCTATCGTGCGTTTAAGAAGGCTAGAAGAAAAAATGAAACGTCCCTGTGAAGGTCATGGAAGAATAATTGGATCAGAGGGAAACTTCACCTACAACACATTTTTTTTCTGACAGAGAATTGTTTTAAGGTAGTATGGAGGCCATAATTGAAGTTACTATAATTTAATCATCGTAAAATAAGTGTAAAAATAAAAAGCAAATGTCAAATGCAAGGGACAGACATGGTCAATACATGTCAATTGGCAAGAAAGAAGTGTGTTTCATGAAACTGAATTTGATTCAAGGGAAAATCTCACAAAATATGAAATTTTAAAGTTGAAGAACAATTAGCAATTTTACAACAATTGGCATTTCTTGGCAATTTCGATTTTAAGGCTTAAGCCAGAATGACAACCTAGCCTTCAAGTTAGTCAGAGAACGAGCTCGGTCTGCTTGACACGGAACAGGTGGTCTCTGTAATTGATGAATTACTGAGGAATAAGGAATACATCGTGAATACAATCTTCACTCTTCGTTCCAAAAAAACTGTTACATTAATATTAACTCAAAAACAACAGGAACACAATAGAACTACACGAAACATGACAATTCTCGTGTGATTTATATTTGGCCAGAAATGAGAAGGAATCCCTTATTCAAATTGTGATTTTTATTATTATTAAATAGATGGGAGGAAATTTATGTCAATATTTATGATGCAGCACTCATTTATAAATATTAATACTGTAATTAATTAATGATTGTTCTCTGTCAATGAATAGATTGCGAGTTCTCCCGAGACAGAAAATCTTTTATCATGCCTTGGCAGGCTGTGAGAAATAAATGCTGGAAGAAATCTACATGAAAGAATATGAATACATGATGCTGTATTACAATATATATCTATAATAAATGATACTCTTGTAGAAGATGGAGAGGCAATGGGGATAATAAAAAGGTTTTCTGGGTGTGTGTGGGTGTGTGTGTGTGCCAACCTTTTCTGTTTATGTCTATGCATGCTTCTGGGCTTGTGTATACGTGTAACATTTGTGAGCTTGGGCTTGTGTGTGTTTGTGTGTTTAAATGTGTGTGTGTGTGTGTGTGTGTGTGTGTGTGTGTGTGTGTGTGTGTGTGTGTGTTGTGTGTGTGTGTGTGTGTGTGTGTGTGTGTGTGTGTGTGTGTGTGTGTGTGTGTGTCTGTGCTTTTGTTATTGCATCAGTCTGTGTGCATGATTGCGTGCATGTGTGTGTGTGTGTGTGTGTGTGTGTGTGTGTGTGTGCGTGTGTGTTTGTGCTTGTATGCCAGCATCAGTGTGAGCGTGTCCATGTGTGAGCGTGTGTGCTTGCATGTGTGTGCCTGTATCAGTATGTGTTTGTGCATGTGTGTGTGTGTGTGGAGGAGGGGGCCGATAGATACAGGAGGCAGCAGCACAGAGGGAAAGTTGCCGTTGGCACTCAGCCTGGTGTGTGGGATGAGGAAATGGTTAGAACTTGAGATCTATGGTTAGTTATAGAGGATTGTTCTTGCAGGTGGGTGGAGGCATCATTACGACTTGCTCCAAGAGCCAGTAGTGCAACTTTGTAGTATTTCCATAGCTTGAACTCGTGCCATGAAAAAGATAAGTGTGAGGATTTTTAGCATGACTGCATTCAGTTCTACTTTGTCTAATTATAAAAAGTACTTTCAAATGAAGCCTATTTTTTTAAAATAGCCCTGTTATATACCTTTAATAAGACCTGTTTACAGCAGTAGTTTATACTTTACATTGCAGTGCATATTGGTTCATATTTTTAACATCTACACAATATATTCTGTCTATGTCACATCCGAGGATGTGTGTGCGGGGGGGGGGGAAACGAATGGCTCCGAGTTGACAGAAGAGATTTCTGGGCTTAGTGTAATGTGTTCAGTCAGCGGTGTATGCGGTAATCCTCAGGCATTACCTGTTTAAACTCCACTCCCCAGGAGTCCTGCTAGTGCTAGAGGCAGGCACACTGAAGAGAATGGGTTGATTTTTCTGTTACAGAGAACCAGGAAGAAAGTGATTGCTATTACGAATAAAAAAAACCTGGGAGCCATTGAATCCTGTGCGACGTTTTGTTTAGGAACAGCCAATGACATCAAAGGAAGATGTGTCTATCGGATTATGTGTCCAACTCAGCGGTTTAGATTTTACTCTGATTACAGTGGGCCTAATCAGATTAGAAATTGATGTGATTAAGGACAAGGATTCTGTGCTGGTTTGTCTCCTTTCCCGCTTATACCAATTCACTTATTTATTGAAACGCTCCTTTGTGTTGGGGCATTTTGCGTAAAAAAATACACAGCAAACACTTAACTATTGTGAGCTACATTAATTCTTTTTTTGTAATAATGAGCACGGTGCTTCATTTTTAGTAGTTAGCCTGCAGAATATAGGGACTGTAACAATTGTTTCTGTTTAAAACATGATAAATACAAGAGTGCGTTTTGCGATTCCTTCCGTAATCCTGATCATTTCAACTTTTTTTCAGCCTACAAATGTTCTTGCGAAGCCTAAACATGTGCGATTCTTATATGCCGTTTTCCTGTCAACCTCACAGCCGTTAACGAGCAGAAACATCTGAGATCAAGCCAGAAGTTCAGAAGAGTAAAATGACAGGGAGTTTATCAGAAAATCCTGATAAAAGAGGCCTGATCTCCAGCCCTCGTCTTCTGCCTCATCCCGGCTGAATTCCCTGACTGAACGTTTGTGAAGCACCACGGGCCCCCCACTGGGAGGCTGTCGCTGAGGACAACATGTCCTTAATGTTCTGGGAGTCTTGGCAGTATGTTTACTGCACTATATACCACATGAAAGCATGCAGCCCGCCCAAAGAAAACATTCACTGAGCCTGATTCCCATGTCACACCGACGACATGCGCTCGCGGACGTGGCCCCATGGGGTTCAGGCGTGAGTGTGTGAGTAGAGCAGTGTGTAGTAGGTATGTGTGCGGTCAGCATTATGCAGTCGTTCCTGCACATGGGAAAGGGGATTCCTCTGCACCCGTGATGAGTTTGCAAGCTCCCCTAAAGGACATTCCAATGTTATTTATTGTGGTTATATTTTTATTTCGGAGCTCTTAAGAGGTGTTGGTTGGGGGGGAGATGATGGGGTTTCTGTTCTGGATGTTTCTCTCTCCCGCTGCAGATCCAAACGCATGTGCTCAGCAGGAATCCCTCTCTGTGATCACCTCGCAATGCCGGGACTGTCTGAAATTAATCTGGATAATGTAAAACAAACAAACAAACAAACAAACAAACAAACAAACAAACAAGCAAACAAACAGGAGGAGAAGAAACTGAGGAGGCGAGGAAAAAATAGAGAGCAAAAAATAAAAAATGGTGTGTGGGAGGAGTGATAAAACGAGACCCGAAGAAAGAAGGAGAGAATAAAAAAGGAAAGAAAAACAAAAACAAAGCAAAACAAAACCTGTCAAGAAAACAGAAACACACACACGTGCTAACAAATACTCGACATGCACACACAGACGGCACAGGAACACGCACACACACAAGACGACACGGCGGTCTTTCAAAGTGCACACATTGTGTGTGTGTGTCTGTCTGTTTGTGTCTGGATGTCTGTCTCAGTGTGTGTGTGTGTGGCTCTCTCTGTGTTAGTTCGTGTGTATTTCTGTGTGTGTGTGTGTCTCTCTCTGTGTTAGTCTGTGTGCATTTCTGTCTGTGTGTGTGTCTGTGTGTCTCTTTGCGTGTGTTTCTGTCTGTGTGTATGTCCGTGTGTGTGTCTGTCTGTGTGTGTGTGTGTGTGTGTGTGTGTGTGTGTGTGTGTGTGTGTGTGTGTGTGTGTGTCTGTGTGTGTGTCTGTGTGTGTCTGTGTGTGTGTCTGTGTGTGTGTCTCTTTGCGTGTTTCTGTCTGTGTGTATGTCTGTGTGTGTGTGTCTGTGTGTGTGTGTCTGTGTCTGTATGTGTGTGTGTGTGTGTGTATGTGTGTGTGTGTGTGTGTGTGTGTGTGTGTGTGTGTGTGTGTGTGTGTGTGTGTGTGTGTGTGTGTGTGTGTGTGTGTGTGTGTGTGTGTGTGTGTGTGTGTGTGTGTGTGTGTGCCTGTGTGTGTGTGCAGAAGGAGGTGTGGCGAGGAGGACCGGAGGGGTTGACGTGTTCAAGCTTGCTGCGACAAAGGGCAATGTAGTGCTTGCTTTGATTGAATCCATTGCAGTGTGTAACAAGCTGCCGGCATAGGCCTCCTGAGGGGGACAGAGGTCTGTGGAGAGTGAAGCAATTCTGGGGCCTCCTTCCCCCTGCCCGGGAAACGCAGGGGGAAGATTAACGGTGCGACGCATGATAGCCGTATGCCAGCCGGTGATGTGGGAAGCAGACTGTATTTATTGACTCATTGACTCCATTGATTGTCTCGTTTGATGAAAAGTCCAGAGACAACAGACACATACATACATACATACATACATACATACATACATACATACATACATACATACATACATACATACATACATACATACATACATACATACATACATACATACATACATACATACATACATACATACATACATACATACATACATGCAAACATACATACATACATACATACATACATACATACATACATACATA